>VSMD01046497.1:0-14891 GCA_008750895.1 Mirza zaza | reverse complement strand
CTGTAATCCTAGCTCTCTGGGAGGCCGAGGTGGGCGGATCATTTGAGCTCAGGAGTTCGAGACCAGCCTGAGCAAGAGCGAGACCCCATTTCTACTATAAACAGAAAGAAATTAATTGGCCAACTAATATATATAGAAAAAAATTAGCCGGGCATGGTGGCGCATGCCTGTAGTCCCAGTTGCTTGGGAGGCTGAGGCAGCAGGATTGCCTGAGCCCAGGAGTTTGAGGTTGCTGTGAGCTAGGCTGACGCCACGGCACTCACTCTAGCCTGGGCAATAAAGTGAGACTCTGTCTCAAAAAAAAAAAAAAAAAAGTACCACATATAAACAATTAAGAATACAATCTCACAACCAAATTTCACTCAAACCTAACTCAAGACCGTCAAATCAAAGGGTAAACTCTAGGGATCCATTGTGGAAAATTATAAGGCAAAATTGGGAGGCAAGACAATGGGAAGTAGTAAAATTGTGTTACTTATCCTTATCAGACCTCTTAGAACATGTTTTGAACCCCACCAAAAGGGCAAAACTCATTTTCATAAAGCCATCACTATAAAAGTTCATTAAATATTCAGATGTTCAGTTTTGCATCCTTTTGTATTCTTCGTACACAGAAACATATTTCTACATACTGGGACCACTCTCCTATACAATGGCAGTATAAAGTGGCAATCAGAATTTAACTGAAGTAAAAATGGAGTACTTTGAGGGTTCTATCTACTTTCTTAGATAAATCCTACAGGGCGTCAGGTGAGAGACTGAATTGAGAAGTTACCCTTCCTTTCCCTTACCCTTTCCCTTCTCTCTCTCTCTCTCTCTCTCTCTCTCTCTCTCTCTCATTCATGACAGAGTCTCACTTTGTTGCCTGGGTTAGAGTGCTGTGGTGTTAGCCTAGCTCACAGCAACCTCAAACTCCTGGGCCCAGGCAATCCTCCTGCCTCAGCCTTCCAAGTAGCTGAGACCACAGGCATGAGCCACCATGCCCGGCTAATTTTTTCTATTTTTTTTTTTTTTTTTAAGTAGACATGGGTCTCGCTCTTGCTCAGGCTGGTCTCAAACTCCTGAGCTCAAATGATCCACATGCCTCGGCCTCCCAGAGTGCTAGGATTACAGGCGTGAGCCACCGTGCCCGGCCTTACCATTCTTTTATATCACAAAAACAAAAATAAATTTCACAACCTTTTTGGGCTTTGGATTTTGCATCTGTAAATGAAGGTAACTCTTTTAGTTCCAAAGCCTATCATACGACCAGTGACAAACCTTATTTTCTGAGTGTGGCTGGGGCTACTGGAGTATGATTAAATCAACTGAAAGTGATTTGTGGAGTTGCTACTTGAAGGGGAAATGTTTTTGAGAATTATAGACAAGAAAAGGATTCTCAGCTGAGCATGGCAGCTCACACCTGTAATTCCAGCACTTTGGGAGGAAGAGGATCACTTGAGCCCAGAAGTTTGAGGCTGCAGTGATCTAAGATTGTGCTAGTGCGCCCCAACCTGGGTAACAGATCAAGACCCTGACTCTAAAAATTAAAAAAAAAAAATCTTGTTTAAATGATGTCTAAATGATTATGATATCTTAAAAAAATTTTTTTTGATGTCTCAATTTGGCTAGGCTGAACTACCCTCCTCAGTTATTCAATCTGGCACTAATCTAGTTGCTGCTGTGATGGAATTTTGCAGATGTAATTAGAGCTCCTAATCAGTTGACTTTAAGGTAATCAAAAGGGAGATTATCTTAGGTGGGCCTGGACCTATTTAGGTGAGCCCTTTAAAAGAGAGCTTAGGCTTTTCCTGAGCTGAGAGACTCTAGACAGGTTATGTTCATGGGATTCCAGCCTGCTCATGATCTTCCCTTCTTGACTGAACTTAGGACTTGCTTAGCAAGCCTCCACAACTGTGTAAGCCAATTCTTACTGATGAATCTCTAAATGTATATACTGTGTTGGTTCTGATTCTCTGGTTTAACACTGACTCATATAATGTTATTAAACAGTGAACATCTTAAAATATTTTAACTGGTCCCATTGAAAATACTCACCAATTTCAATAAAATGAATGGATTTGGGGATTAGAAACATATATTAGACAAATAAAGTCTATTTTCAGATAATACTGAGGCATGCAAAGGTATCTTTGATGCCCTGTCCCTTGATTCATATTCTTCATCTTCCCCTTACCTCAGACTCCTAGCCTTGGGTTTCTTTCCTTCCCTATCCAGAAAAGGATCTTAAACTTATTCACACTGTAGTATTACATTTGATAACATTTAGTATGCTAACATTTCCAGGAGGTATTTATCTTTAATAAAGATGAAAGCTTTAATGTGAAGGAAAATGGTGGAATAAGCAAGAAAATAAGTGTATTCTGGCACATTTAAATTCACAAATTCACAATGACCCCTTATTCTGTTTACTTGTAATACTGGCCACTTTTGGGTTTGGTGTTTGTTGTTGTTTTAATGATTTCTTCACTTTACATTCTAGAAGTGACCACAACCAAAGCTCCCCAAAAAGTAACATTTCCTTAGCAGACAATATTGCTCACAGAAGAGACTAACACTGTTTTGTTCTATCTGTTTTGGTTTGGGGAAGGGAAAGTCTTTCTACACTGTTGGGTAATTATCTTTATTTTATTATTTAACTTTTGATGTACTTATGCCAAATATTCCAAACTAGATCATGAGCTCTTTGAAGATAGGATCATAATTTGCACCTTAAATACACACACACACAAACATGCTACCATCTCTTTCTTTCTTGCAAGAGCCTAGCAATAAAAGAGGTACCCAGGGGCCGGGCGTGGTGGCTCACGCCTGTAATCCTAGCTCTCTGGGAGGCCGAGGTGGGCGGATCATTTGAGCTCAGGAGTTCGAGACCAGCCTGAGCAAGAGCGAGACCCCATCTCTACTATAAATAGAAAGAAATTAATTGGCCAATTAAAATATATATAGAAAAAATTAGCCGGGCATGGTGGCACATGCCTGTAGTCCCAGCTACTTGGGAGGCTGAGGCAGCAGGATTGCTTGAGCCCAGGAGTTTGAGGTTGCTGTGAGCTAGGCTGACGCCACGGCACTCACTGTAGCCTGGGCAATAAAGTCAGACTTTGTCTCAAAAAAAAAAAAAAAAAAAAAAAGGTACCCAATAAACATCTATTGATTTCATAATTTGTAGAACAGTATATACAGTGAGGTTAATTGTGATTTGGCTTTTATCTAAGTGAATTTTTTTCTGCTCCATGTAAAATGCCGGTAGCTATACCTTTCACAATATCATAACTTGGAAAGATATACATATTTTAGCTACAAAACTAATATTTATAAGGACATAAAAGACTAAATTAACTAAATTTCAGAAAAGGACAAACTACTTGTTGCATATTAGTTTTTATCCTTGCTGTACATATTACATGTTACTATGACTTTATGGCAATATGCAGAAGTAGCTGCTAATCATTCCAGAGAATTTGTTCTGTTGCTAGGCTAAAATATCATTGTTGCAAATATGATTACATTCTTCTTAGATTGTATAGGCAAATATGATTATATTTTTCTTAGATTGTATGGGCAATAATGACCTATCAGCTAACAAATTCTTGGTATACTAGAACCCAAATGATTAGCTTTTGTAAATAAGTGAACAAATGCATATATTAGACCCATATGAAATATACAATTTAATATTACTAAATAAGGGAAAAGCCAGAAGCTATAAAGGACAAGACTAACAAATATGACTAAATACAAACTGAAAAATTCCATATACAAGAAAACACCAAATACAAAATCAGTGAAAAAACTGGGAGAAATATTTATAAGTCAACTAGAGATTTACTTCCCTACTAATCAAAGAAAAGCAAAACAAAAGTTAGTAGGAAAAATTGAATCATCCAAAAGAAAAAAATAATATAAATGGTCTATAATATATGAAAAGATGTGGAACTATAACAATAATTCTAGAAATGAAAATTAAAACAATATAATACCATTTTAACTTTATCAGTTTGGCAAAGCTTAAAAAGACATTTAAACTGGAAATATGATTTGGTAGAATCTCTCCGGAGGGCAATTTGGCAAAATTTATTGAAAGTTAAATTTTCTTTTCCTAAGAATTGGCAGTTTGATTCTAGAGATTGAGCCTATAGAAATATTTACACAAAAGAACATAAGACATATATTCCTACACATCTATTTATAATAACAAAAATCAGATAACAACCATAAGCCTTCAATAGGAGAAAGAACTATGGTATATTCATAAAACAATATAATTAATAAAAAAATAAGGCAGAAAGTTTATACTAATAGGAAAAGAGGTCTAGCTATTTTATGTTAAAACATACAAAACAGAATTATAGTATGACTTTATTAAAATGAATATATTTAAAAGCTTTAAAAATAAAATATAACCTGGAAGGACATACTCAAAACTAATAACAGAGATTATCTCACTATGAGATATGGTGGGATTATGAAAGAATTTTCCTTCTGCATTATCTATTTCTGTAATGTTCAGATTTTAAACAATGACCAAGAAAAAACAAATAAGGTTCAAGTACAAGGTTACAATATTTCCAGCCATTTGTTCTACTCTGTTCCAAATTATGTGTATACATAGGTATCCAAAATTACATAGTTTATGTAATACACAGTTACATGGTGTTTAGATTATAACAGAGATGAAAGGGTAGACACAAATATTACACAATTGACATGTAGCCCTGTCAGTAGTACCCAGTCAAATATATATGCCTATTTAGCTTCCTAAATCTACTAATTTATGTTTGAGGACCTATGAGTTATGTCTTACAAGTTTTGGTCAAGAGTATAAGGAAGGCAATGAGAGAATAAAGCACTGTATTCTACTATCTATAAAATAGCTATTACAGTAGTTTCAATAAGAATACTTAAAGTTTTAAATTTATAGCTCCAGTGACAATAGGTATAGTGTAGCCAGCAGCTCCAATTGAAATTTATTTTGCTTATTTTATATATGGTTACAAAGAGTTACACAGTAGCACCATTCCCTAATATGCCACAGCACTTGGACTGTTTCAAATAAATATCTGAAAAGATCCACAGTAACAGAGCTGTGTTCCTCCTTTATTTCTGGAGGTCTACATACTCTAAAAAATGCAAGAGTAAGGCATAAGTAGTGATCTGACAGCAACAATTACAGAAATCTGAAGTCTTTTTCTATACATACAGTGCTATATAACCTATATAATAATGGCCCTAAAAGGAACTTAATGGCATGCCTCCAGCTGTGTCTGGCATCCTCTGTCCTCAAATTCTAAAACAGACTCCTAAATTTTTTCACTTGACACATAAATGGAGACTGTGGGAGAAAAGCTAAGATTGGTTAAGAACTGGTCGATAAGATTGAAAAAATGTCTCCATGAATGAATGCTATATATGCTTCTCCTGCCAAATCTTCTAAGTGGCACTGATATTCCATAGAAGATATTTGGTTAAATATACAACAGCAGAATCCCTGCTGGTCAAAGCTAGAAGCTGTTCTTTTAGCTCAGCGGCAAAGAACATATACTGTATAGTACAAGAGAGGCTAGAAACTTGAAATACACTCCTGCCAATTGCTTTTTACTTTGAAAGCTATATAAATTAATGATAAGCTATCAGTACTGAGAAGGTTATGGAATAGCCTCAAGTTGTATATATGCCGTCCTTATGTAGAAAATAAGCAGAGCTCACATGGCATATTGCTGTTCTCTATTTTAGAACTAGCACAGGAACCATGTGGTATGTTCATTGCTATGGTAACTACATTTCAGTAGTGAACAGGAGAGCAAATGGGCATGTAAAACATGTATAACTTGTCAATATATAAGTAATTGCTGCCCTGGAACTGCAATAACTTAAATTTCACTGATGCATGACTTATTAGAATAAAAGCTACCCCTTCTATTTTTTAAAATGAGATTAATAAGCCTTCACTTCCCATTCAAGAAAATAAATGAATAGTCTTTCATCGTTGCTTTGATCGTTGCTTCTTAGAGAACTATTGTTATTATTAGAGACCCCCCCCCCCAAAAAAAAAGATGTGCCATCTCCTATGTGATATAAGAATGAATGGAGCCTCAGACTCGGTCAATAGGAAAAATGCTCTGCCTAGTCTTCTCTGAGGGTTTGCATCTACTATTAGGATCAACTAAGTCAAATTTTGACATTGATTATAGGAGGGAAAATCTCTGATTTGGCACCAAAGTTATCTCAATCTTCTAGGTGTTTTCTGGCCAGAGCACTTGAGAAATAAGATCCTCCCAAGACTTGATTATCCTTGATTTCTTTTAGATCAGTCTTTGTCCTGCATTTTAACGATATTTATAATAGTGTATATTTAATTTTAAACTTTCTGCACAGTGCCACTTAAGACAAAAATCTTAACGAGTTTTTCTGACTATTCTCTTGACTCTTCCTTTTCTTTCCATCCATAATTTTGGCTTACGGGACAGCTAACTGGGTCTGACATTAATGACTTTCTTAAAAAGTTAACGAGTTGAATCAGTTAAAAATATAAAGAGGCTGGGCATGGTGGCTCACACCTGTAATCCTAGCACTTTGGGAGGGTCACTTGAGGCCAGGAGTTTAAGACCACCCTGAGCAAGAGCCAGACCCCAGTCTCTACAAAAAACAGAAAAATTAGCCAGGCGTGGTGGCACATGCCTATAGTCCCAGCTACTCAGGAGGCTGAGACAGGAGGATCACTTGAGCCCCAAAGGTTTGAGGTTGCTGTGAACTATGATGATGCCACTACACTCTAGCCTGGGCAACAGAGTGAGAGTCTCTCATTTTGAACCTCCCCCCACCACCAGAGAGAGAGAGAGAGAGAGAGAGAGAGAGATAAGCCCTTAAAATAATAATAATAATTATTATTATTATTATTTGGAACCTCTGGAATTTCTGACTGACCTGCTTTAATTTCAGTTTCCCATAACTTCCTCCCTCTTTGGGTTTGATTAATTTGCTGGAGCAGCTCCCAGAACTCAGGGAAACACTTATGTTTACCAGTTATTATAAAGCAGGGGTCCTCAAACTTTTTAAACAGGGGCCAGTTCACTGTCCCTCAGACCACTGGAGAGTGTGCACTGTGGGCCCTGGATGAGTCAGCTGCTAAGCAGGACAGGCAGTGGAGGCAAAAACACCCGGAGGGCTGGATAAATATGCTAGGCTGCCCGAATGTGGCCTGAGGGCCGTAGGTTGAGGACGTCTGTTATAAAGGGTATCACAAAGGATACAGATGAAGAGATGCGTAGGGAGAGGTATGGTGGAAGGGGAGCGGAGCTTTCATGTCCCCCTGGGCACACCACCCTCCAGGAACCTCCATGTATTCAGCTATCTGGAAGCTCTCCGAACCCAGTCCTCTTGGGTTTTTATGGTGGCTTCATTACATAGGCATGACAACAAATGTGATTGGATAAAAAGCACATGATCTAAACACAGCAAGGCCTGTCTGTGTAGCATTTCTCCCTTCAGAGGATGGGGCAGGACCCCTCTAGAATGAGGGTCTTTTTACCCAAAATCAGAGTAGAGTCCTGCCTTGAGCAGTACAGGAGGACAGGAGAAGGTCAGAGAGAAATTATACCTCCTGAGGCCTGCTCCGGAGGCTTAAAGTGCCCCAATGTTGTAACAAGGACTATGGGAGTTATGAGCCAGGAACTGTGGATAAAAACTAATATATATAACACCACATACGATATAACTGCTATTTACATAGCATTTACATTGCATTGGGCATTATAAATAATCTGCACATGATTTTCTTTTTTTGAGACAGAGTCTCACTTTGTTGCCCAGGCTAGAGTGAGTGCCGTGGCATCAGCCTAGCTCACAGCAACCTCAGACTCCTGGGCTCAAGCGATCCTTCTGCCTCAGCCTCCCAAGTAGCTAGGACTACAGGCATGCACCACTATGCTTGGCTAATTTTTTCTATTTTTGGTAGAGATAGGGTCTCGCTCTTCCTCAGGTTGGTCTCGAACTCCTGAGCTCAAATGATCTGCCAGCCCCAGCCCCCCCAGAGTGCTAGGCTGTGGCCAGCCTCTGCAGATGATTTAAAGTATACAGGAGGATGTATGTAGGTTATACGCAAATACTATGCCATGCTATGTAAGAGACTTGAGACTTCTTGGATTTTGGTATCCATGGGGGGGCCTGGAACCAATTCCCTCAGGATACCCAGGGAGGGCTGTGTATTGTATGCATGAATCTATAAGTCTAAAGAATGTATTAATATGGCCGGGCGCGGTGGCTCACGCCTATAATCCTAGCACTCTGGGAGGCCGAGGCGGGCAGATTGCTCAAGGTCAGGAGTTCAAAACCAGCCTGAGCGAGACTCCGTCTCTACTATAAAAATAGAAAGAAATTAATTGGCCAACTAATATATATATATATATAAAAAAAATTAGCCGGGCATGGTGGCACATGCCTGTAGTCCCAGCTACTCGAGAGGCTGAGGCAGGAGGATCGCTTGAGCCCAGGAGTCTGAGGTTGCTGTGAGCTAGGCTGACGCCATGGCACTCACTCTAGCCTGGGCAACAAAGCAAGACTCTGTCTCAAAAAAAAAAAAAAAAAAAAAAAAAAAAAGAATGTATTAATATATTTACTAAATGGCATAAAATCAGAAAAAGTATAGTCTCAAAATAGTTTCTGCCTTTAGTTATATATATAATAGGATTCTGTATTCTTAGTATTGGTTATAGAGAAAAAATATTTCATAATACATGATAATTTCATAATATACATAACCATATTTCCTTCCACTAGTCTTCCCTGATAAACTTCCAGTAACTCTTTTTTTTAAATTTATTTTTATTTTTTGGGACTTCTCATAATTCTTAAGCTCACTTTATGTCTTTTGACTTTCATAATGATATATTTTGATGAAAAGAAGTCCTTAATTCTAATGAGTCCAATTTATTTTTTGTTGGCATTTTTGTATTCTTCATAAAGAATTTTTGCCTACCCAGCCAAGACGATGATATTTTTCTATGATTTCTTCTAGTTGCTTTATTGTTCTACATTTTACACTTATGTACAATTCATATGGAATTAATTTTGGTGCATGGTGTAAGGTGAGGGTCAAGGTTAATTTTTTTCCATATAAATATCCACTGACTCCAGTAGTATTCTTTCTTCTCTATATTCTAGTGGCAACTTTGCTTTAAATTAGGTGATTGTATATGTGTGGGTCTATTTCTGAGCTCTATTCTTTGTCTATTAGTATATTCCTTGAGTCAGTACCACATTGCCTTAATTACTTTTGTTATGCAAGCTTGTCTTCATATAATAAAAAGTTTACTTAAAAAGTAATTCCGAGCCAGGTGTGTGGCACACTCCTCTAGTTCTAGCTACTTTGGATGCTAAGGTGGGTAGATCACTTGAGGCCAGGAGTTCAAATATCTAGCATGGATAACAGAGCAAAACCCCATTTCTTGAAAAAAAAAAGTAGTTCGATTATATGTGAGTATAGCATATTATAAACTAAAGCTCAAATGAATATTAATAAGTAAAATTATGTAAATTAATAAAAATACAAGTACTGGCAGGCCTATATTATTTAAAACAAAAAGTCTTTAAGAATTGATTGCTGAATTATCTTACCTCCCTACTATACCATGTCAGCTCCCCTTTTACTATGCGCCTATTCCAATCTATTAAACACAATGTAGCAATGTCAAAGAACAGAACTAGTAATGTTACCACCCCTACTTAAAAATCTTCATTATCTTCCTATTATTGCTGCAGAGGGGGCAAGACCAGGGGCAGGGAGAGCAATTATGAGGCTATTGCAATAATCTGGGCAAGTGATGACAGCATCAGGAACTAGAAGGGAAGAAGTGAAGGTGGTTAGAAGTAGTTTGATTTTCAACATATATTGAAGTCAAAAGTGATTATTTTGATTTAAGTTAATATGTGACAGTGTTTACCAAAGCTCCCTGACTGCAAAGTATTGGACATCTATCCCTGACCTAAAATAGCCACACAAGGTCTGGGAACTAAGAATGAAAACTAGGCATCATAAACTTCTTCAAGAGGCTCAAAGAATCCAGAAATAGTCTCTTATGTGCACATGGCATATCTAAAGCTATTAAAAATCTCCATTAAACTTTCAAAGACTCAATATGTAAATACATAAATATGTAAATAATTAGCACCTATTATATACATGAAATTAAGGGGGAATAAAAGTAAACTGAAACAATTCTTCCCAAAGAATTTAATTTAGTAAACTAAATTGTCCATGTAATTTTTTAAATGCGTAAGAACAAATGCAATAGCCCAAAGACTGTTCTATAAATTCAGGGGGGAAGGCCGGGCGTGGTGGCTCAAGCCTGTAATCCTAGCTCTCTGGGAGGCCGAGGTGGGCGGATCATTTGAGCTCAGGAGTTCGAGACCAGCCTGAGCAAGAGCGAGACCCCATCTCTACTATAAATAGAAAGAAATTAATTGGCCAACTAATATATATAGAAAAAATTAGCCGGGCATGGTGGCACATGCCTGTAGTCCCAGCTACTTGGGAGGCTGAGGCAGCAGGATTGCTTGAGCCCAGGAGTTTGAGGTTGCTGTGAGCTAGGCTGACGCCATGGCACTCACTCTAGCCTGGGCAATAAAGTGAGACTCTGTCTCAAAAAAAAAAAAAAAAAAAAAAAAAAAAGTTCAGGGGGGAGATTAGTGAATGAAGATTTCATAAAAGAGATTGGATATATTCCTAAAGACACAATACCATCCACACTCAACTTGATCAGGTTTTTTTTTAAGAATGCCCCATTCATTTTATATGAATTTAGAACAAAGCAAGTACTTTTCCTTCAAAACACCCATCCATTTGTAATTATAAGTTAAATGTCTTAATTGAATAATGTTTGCCTCTACCATAGACTGTAAAACCCATGAGGGTAGGGACCACGTATGTGCTTGTTCACCAAAGTATCCCCTGCATTTGA
Organism: Mirza zaza; assembly: GCA_008750895.1. Lineage (NCBI taxonomy): Eukaryota > Metazoa > Chordata > Mammalia > Primates > Cheirogaleidae > Mirza > Mirza zaza. The sequence goes on along the minus strand of VSMD01046497.1, from coordinate 3,936 downwards.
CATAAAGCAGCCACTTAATAAATCACTATAAAACAAATGAATAAAAGAAGGCAGGAAGTCCACATTCTTCTGCCAGGTTTTCCAAGCTCATGGAAATTTGATCCATATCTACTTAGTTACAATAGATAATCTTTGTTCCAAATACCATGGTTTTATATAGAGTGCAAATTCATTTATTCATTCAACAAATATTTATTGAGTAACTACAGTACACAGACACTGTTTAAAGGATTGGGAATATAACAAAGAATGGCACACAAAGTCTTTATCCTTATGGAGCATACTTCACAAAAACCATGCTCATTCTTAAGTGGCAATCTCAAACCATTCCTTCTGGGTAAAACATCTTCTTTACTCCCTCCATTACCTCTACCATGAAAATTTCCTGAATACTCAAGCCTCTGGTAGGGTTGCCAGATAAAATACAGAATGCTCAGTGAAATCTGAATTTCAGATATACAATGAATAATTTTTTAGTATAGGTATGGCTTAAACATTGTGTATCCCAACTGAAATTCAAATTTAAATGGGCATCGTGTATTTTATTTGCTAAATCTGTCAACCTCATTATCTGGCAGTTTTCCCCTTTTCCAAATGTCCATTCTAATTATATTCAGAATCAAAGAGATTAACATTCAATTATCCTCTCCTATAGAGTTTTTGTTTTGTTGCTCTATGTTTTAACAAATATTTGATGGACGGATTCAGAAATTAAAATTACAAAGATTTATTTACAAAGATGTTTTTCCCAACTGTATTTAGAATACTGAAAAAACAAACAGTAAAAATGTCCAACAATAGAAGACTAATGAAAATAAATGATATTATACAGCCATCCAAAACGATAATTAAAATAACAATTAATGACACTGGCAAATGCTAAAAATATAATATCAAGTAGGTAAAAAGATATAAAATTATATCAGAAATAATCTCAATTTGTTAATAATTTGCATATATAGAACAGGTGGCTATACTCCTTAAAAATGTCAATGTCATAAAAGAAAAAGACCAAAATTGTTCTGGATTAAAAGAAACCAAAGTGACGTGACAAGTAAAGGTAGTGCATGATCCTGGAAAACAAAATCTCTAGAAAGGACCATCCTGGGAAAACTAGAAGAATTTGAGTATGTGCTATAGTTAGGCATATATATTTTGAGAAAAAGAAAGACAGAATGCTCAAAGCTTAGGGGAGAATTTTTGTACTCTTCTTACAACTCTTCTCTAGATTGAAAATCAAAATAAAAAGTATGTGGAATAAAAATTAAAAATGTGTGGGAAAAAACGCTGTAAAGAAACACATGAAAGAAATTTAGAGTAGTTAATGCTGGGTGATATGATGAATGTTAATTTTAATTTTTTTTTTGCATGTTTCTGTATTTTTCAATCTATACAATAAGCATATACTGTTACAGTTGAAAAATTTTTAAAAATAACTTAGTTACCTTGATGAAATGTATAACTCATAACTCTTTAAACTGTCAAATTTATCTATTTTGATGTCTTATAAACCTCCAGGATAAGAAACTTTTTTGCATGTTTTAATAATAATCATTGTAAAATAAATCCTTCTCAACATTTTTTCCCAACTTAATACATTCTTGGTTATTGTCAATGAAATACCAAAAATGAATATCAAATCAGTTTTTCTATCTACCTGACAACCCAAAATAAGTGACTGAGGCAAAGATCTCAATCAATGGAGGTTTATTAAGCCAAAGTTTGAAGTTTACACCCAAGAAAAATACAAACCGCAGAAATATCTGTGCCTTTTTTCCAAAGAGGGAATTGGGAACTTCAGTATTTAAGGGCAGAGGGCATACAGAAATAAAAAGGATGAGGGGGTTGGGCAGGGAGGCAAAGGGTTACATTTTTGTGAGTCCCAGGAAATCTACATTTTACATAAGATGAGTGTTTGAAGAGAAAAAGAGAGTGAAGAAAGAATCAAGTGGATAAGTGGAAGAAGGATTGATCTTGCCTAGTCTCTGTTCTGTACTAAGGAAGATAAACTTGTAATCAACATTACTGTTCCTAGAATTAAATAGACTTTAGTTTTATAATAGTTGCTAGACTTAACCTGTAGGACCTAAAACTACAATTTGCATGTCCTTGTTTAGGGGAGGCCAACAAAGAATTTCTGTATGAATGATCTGTGGGGACAGTCCTTACAGATGCCTGAGGCCTTTTACCTTTTCATGGGGATCTGGCTAAGGTATAATGTTAGTAACAACTATTCATTTGGAAGCGGGTGCTGCATGACTTAGCCTCCAGGCCTGACCTTTCCTTTTGCATAAGGAGTTGGAGGAGTGGTCCTGAGATTTTTATTTTCCTTTACATACTCTAATATGGGACATTCTACAGGTTCACATTATAAGTTATTTATTTATATATTTTATGGTTGGGGGGGTGAAGTTCAATTTCCTTTTTACTTTTCTTCTTCTTCTTCTTTTTTTTTTTTTTTTTTTTTTTACTGAGACAGAGTCTCAGTCTGTCTCCCAGAGTAGAGTGCAGTGGTATCATCATAGATCACTATAACCTCAAACTCTTGAGCTCAAGGGATAGTCCTGCCTCAGCCTCCTAAGTAGCTGGGACTATAGGCACATGGCACAATGCCCAGCTAATTTTTCTATTTTTAGTAGAGATGGGGTCTCACTTTTGCTCTGGCTAGTCTCAAACTCCTGAGCTCAACCGATCGTCCTACCTCAGCCTCCCAGAGTGCTAGGATTTCAGGTGTGAGCCACCATGCCAGGCCTACAAGTAATTTTTAAATATTATAACTTGAAATTTATCTAGATATCTAGGAAATAACCTTCCAGATATATTTCCTGTACTCATGTTACCTATTATACACAGAGATAAAGGGACTGTGATAACTAAATCAGTGACATCTTTAAATATTTTCCCAATGTTTAGAATAAATGAAAATTCAGAGCTCAGTTAATATAAATCTAAGTGATAGCAATTAAAGAAACAAAAATAAGAATATTTCTAGAAAAGACCTGCCTCTTACCATGCCCTTGCCAGATAGTAATTAAGGCACTGAAATCACATTTTAAAAGTCAACTCAGTCTTAATTCTTTCCCTTCTTCCACTTGTTATTTAAAAAATAGTACGAAGTTTCATTCAGTTGTGACAACATTCTTTGGTAAGTTTATGTCTTTTTCACCCATTTTGGAACTGTCTAAATGTCCTCAGCAATAAGCAAAAGTTCTGCTAACTTATTTTACAGTATTCCTTGTGGTGCATTTCTAGGTTCCATATAAGAAGAAAGATAAACTCTGACTTCAGCATAAGAGATGTAAAGTTTGATTATAAAGGAGTAAATTGAATTCACCTCCTAACCAGCATTTCCCTTTTGGAAGGTGGTAGGAAATGAAGAAGTCATTTTTGTATTAATACCATGCTAAGAAAAAGAAAACTTATCTTTCCTCATGTAAGAAATCATTTTTCTATAAATGGTCAATCCAAATTTGGATTGATGCTGTAATAAAAGAATTTTATTTATCAAATAACTAACAACTCCATGTTTAGTATTTACTTTTATTCAAGTCAATTACAAAAACATACATTGCCTTTCAGAATGAATTATTCTTTACAGCTCAAAAAGAATAGTTTAGGCCGGGCGCGGTGGCTCAAGCCTGTAATCCTAGCTCTCTGGGAGGCCGAGGTGGGCGGATCATTTGAGCTCAGGAGTTCAAGACCAGCCTGAGCAAGAGCGAGACCCCATCTCTACTATAAACAGAAAGAAATTAATTGGCCAACTAATATATATAGAAAAAATTAGCCGGGCATGGTGGCACATTCCTGTAGTCCCAGCTACTTGGGAGGCTGAGGCAGCAGGATTGCTTGAGCCCAGGAGTTTGAGGTTGCTGTGAGCTAGGCTGACGCCATGGCACTCACTCTAGCCTGGGCAATAAAGTGAGACTCTGTCTCAAA
>VSMD01046493.1:0-10343 GCA_008750895.1 Mirza zaza | reverse complement strand
CCGTGAGCAGTCAGTGTCTCCTGAGCTCTAGGCCGAGGGTCTTACTGAGGAACGGAGAGTGACGGTTAATCCTCAAGGGGGTTAACTGGAGTTGTATCAAGCCAGCTGTCACTGTGTCTGACTAATATCCATCTTTCTGCCCTACCTGCCAGATGGCAAAGGCTGAGATGACTGTCTTGACCCATGCTGTGTCCCCAGAACTTAACACAAAGCTGCACACTTTGTTTTGGCACTTAACAAACACGCCTTGAAGGAAAGAATGAATGGATGAAGTGTGGGTTTGGGTGCTGGGTTGGGATGGGCAGGTTTGTGAATGAGGTGGGGAGGGGAAGGGACCCACACAGGGCTGGCATGGGGCAGTGGCAGGGAGCCAGCAGGCCATATGTGGTCACCTACGTGATGGCACCTCCTGGAGGTGTTCAGAGCAGCGCACCTCAGAAACCCTTACATTGTTGTAAACAATTCTAGAAAGAATACCCCTGTAATTATATTTCCTTTTGCTAAGTACCTAGAATTGAATTACTGAGTCTAAAGGATGCACATTTTAGGCTTTAGAACCATGTTTCCTACCAAAGATAAACGCACAAAAAGAAAAAAAAAAGAAAAAGAGAGAAATAAAAAGTCTAAATTAAAAAAAAAAAAGAACCGTGTTTCCAAATGCCTTGCTGAGAGTTTATGTCATTTGAAACTTCTACCAACAAAGTATGAGAGTGTCCGTTTTCCCACATCTCCATCAACAATGGTTTTTATAATTTTTCTATTGCTTGAAAACCTGGAAGATTAAAAAAAAGGCATGCTCTTTTAATTTGTATTTCATTGATTCCTAGAAATGTTAAATATTTTCTCTTGGTTTATTGGCTCTTTGCCTATTTGTGTATTGGCAGGGCCTTTTGTTGATTTGAAAGAGATCTTTGTATATTAAGATGAGTGACTACAGAGTGAGCTCTTGATTCCAGAAGCAGTTTGAGTATTTCCTCTTCTCCCTCCTCCATGTGCTAGGAGAAGTTGACTAGGAGGAATGACTGTTACTCATTCCAGAAAGGCTTTTTATAGGAAAAATCTAGAGAAGATGGCAAACGAGTGATGTTGAGCTATTCCAAGTGCATTTTATTTTGGAAGACTTTTGTCTTCAATCTCCTCTTCCTGCTGCAAACTGTGGAGAGATTGCTATGTTCTTGTCGCCAGAGTAACCAGGTCACGCCCTCGTGACATCTTTCTGGCTTGCTACCCTCCCTGGGCCAAGCGGGTCCCCACCCAAGACGTCTCCTCCCTCAGGAGCTGTGCTGATGACAGTGAGACCAGCTTCTTATCATCCCGCCAAGCCCTGACTCAAGTCGTCCCTGCCGCCCACCAGCTGCGTGTGCTTGCTCAGGTCCTTTAACCTCTTGGTGCCTCGACTGCCTCGGGTCTGAAATGGGGAAAACAGCCCTACCTCTCAGAGCTTGCTGTGAACTCTGAACAAGGTAACGTGTATGAGGCACCAGACACAGCGCCCAACATGGTGTAGGCGCTCAAGGAACGTTTGCCAGATTAGTGACTGAGGGCGGTTTTCCTTCCAATTCGTTCTTGTTGCTTTTAAGTGTGCACGTGTGTGTGTCCTCAGCTTTTTTTTTTTTTTTTTTTTTGAGATAGAGTCTCACTCTCTTGCCTGGATTAGAGTGCCGTGGCATCAGCCTGGCTCACAGCAACCTCAAATGCCTGGGCTCAAGCGATCCTCCTGCCTCAGCCTCCCAAGTAGCTGGGACTACAGGCATGCACCACCATGCCCAGCTAATTTTTTCTATTTTTAGTTGTGTGGCTAATTTCTTTCTATTTTTCGTAGAGACGGGGGGGTCTCACTCTTTCTCAGGCTGGTTTCGAACTCCTGACCTCGAGCGATCCTCCCGCCTCAGCCTCCCAGAGTGCTAGGATTATAGGTGTGAGCCATCACCCCCGGCCTTCAATTAGCTTTCGTTTTTTTTCCAAACTGAACACTTACTCAACTTCTCTGAAAAATAACCAATCGAACCCCTTCACTTCAGCCCATGCGGGTTAGGAATTTTCGGTGTCAAGAAACAGAAATAAACTGGAGTTTATAGAAAAAAAGGTAGTGGGGAGAATTGATGACAAAGACTCCAAGTTGTCTCACGGATTGCAAGAGCCTAAATGGGGGTTCTTCTCTCTGCTTCTCCCTTTACGTCTATTCTCTCTCTCTCTCTCTCTCTCTCTCTCTTTCCTTCCTTCCCTCCCTCCACGCTGCCTTTCTCCCGTGTTTAGTCTGGGAGGCCTCGTGGATGTAGCCACCTGCAGTTCCTGCTTCTCCCAGCAGCAGTCTCAGCAACCTGCGGAGACTCACTAACTGACCCTAAATCCCAAACCCGGTTCTAGTTAGAGGGATTTGGATCGGCTCAGACTGGGCCAGCTCCAGTCAGATGTCGTCCCTTGAGAAACACACCGTACGTCACTGCCCGAGGGCAAATGAGTTCATCGCGTCTCCTTCTCGCAGGCAGGGAAAGCCTGGACAGCTGAGAAGCTTGAGTTCTCCTGAGGGATTAGGGTGGAGGTGACTGGAAACTGAAGTCACTCAGAGCTCACAGAATTGACCCCAGAAGGCTGGAGCTTGAAGGAGACTCACATAGTACCTGGCCCAACCTCTGCCCACATTTCACAGAGAGGAAAGAAGGCCAGAGGTACGTGGTTTGTCCAAGGTTGCTAGCCAACCAGTGACAGGGCTGGGCCAGAACTCGGGGCTCCGAGCACCCTGTTCTCAAGTTTTCTGACCAACAGTCAGACTTGGCTTCTCCAAGAGCAGCACTGCCCCGTAGAACTTTCTGCGGTGACGGAGATGTTCTATATCTGTGCTGTTCAATGTGGTGGGCATAGCCACATACGGCTCTTGAGCATTGGAATGTAGCTGTTGTAGCTGACGGACTAAATCTTTTACTTTATTTTATTTTATGTTAATTAAGTAGCCACATGTGTTTAGTAGCTATCATATTGGGCAGGACAGCCCTAGGGCTTGAAACCTTCCGTTCTCTTAGAAAAGGAGCAGACATCGAATTCCTACCAGATAAAACACTAAAAGAACAGGTGCGTTAATAGTTGTAAATGGCTTAGCACGGTGCTTGGCATGTGGTAGTAGTGAATATATGTTAGCTAGGATTTTCTTTTTTTTCTTTGAAACAGAGTCTCATTCTATTACCCAGGCTAGAGTGCCATGGTATGTCAGCCTAGCTCACAGCAACCTCAAACTGCTGGGCTCGAGTGATCCTCTTGCCTCAGCCTCCTTAGTAGCTGGGACTACAGGTGTGCACCACCACGCCTGGTTAATTTTTCTATTTTTAGTAGAGACGGGGTCTCACGCTTGCTCAGGCTGGTCTCAAACTCCTGAGCTCAAGCCATCCTCCTGCCTTGGCCTCCCAGAGTGCTAGGATTATAGGCGTGAGCCACTGTGCCTGGCCTGAGCTAGATTATCTCCATTTTACATGAGACTCAGAGAGGGTAACTAAGTTGTTCCAAATGGCCCAGCTGTTAAATGTTGGAGCCAGGACTCATGCTTAGGCCTCTCTGGATCCAAAGCCTTCTCCCAAGCTGCCTCCCCGCCTGGCTCAGAGCCTCCCAGCCACCCTCCTCTCACCCGCCCCTCTCTACACCCTGCCTCTAGCACCCTGGTGAGCCCGTGTGCTCCTGGGCTCTGGCTTTCCCTTGGAGGGGCTCCTGCGTGCCCTCCATCAGGAGGTGGGGCTGCTGAGGCTGGCCTGCAGGACTTTCCTCTAGCTGGCTGCAGCTTCGGCGGGAAGCTCTCTGGGCGAGACCCACACCTAGGCCCCGCAGGAGGCGAGGGAGTGAGTCTGGGCCAGGGAAAACGAAGAGGGAGCATCTGGGGAGCAAGGAGGCCGCTGATGGCGAGGAGACAAGAGAGAGGAGAAATGAGGCGGGGAGAAGACGGGAGCAAAGCAGGGAATGGACAAAAGGGCAAACTGGGGTAGGGAGCACGGGAGGGAGAAGGCGGACGACATCCATGGCGTGCTGGGTGCTGTCCGTGCCTTCTCTTTTCATCCTCACCTGAAAACATAGGTAGGGGCTGTCACGATCCCCATTCTCTTAGTGAGTAAACTGAGGCAGAGAAAGGCCAGATGGCTCGCCCAAGGTCTCTCTATGGACGGTGCCCCAGCCCAAGTCTGAGCCTGGCTAGCCGGCCCCCAGGTCCGGGTTGTCCTCATGAACCCCTCTAAAGAGGGGAAGGCAGGCGGGGAAACAGAGAGGGGGGCAGAGGCGGGGACAGGAGTGTGGGCTGTGGGTAATGACTGAGAGAAGCACCTCTGTCATCTTGTTCTTTGCTGCCACGACCTTGACCAGCCTTCAGGAGCAGGCTTCCAGGTGGAGCTGAGGGCCCAGCTGCCAGATGGGGCCTCTCCTTCCCCCTTCCCATCTTCCCTGCCCCTCCACCCTTCCCGCCCTGCTGAAGGCTTGGCTCTGGCTGGAAATAGGAGGTCAGGGGACAACAGCCCAAACAGAGGCCAAAACTGGACCCACAGGCTGAATTCAATGTGCAGAAGATCTGGGTTTAGCCCAAATAATGCTTTTATGAAATTTGAAACCCCATCAAAAGAATCGGGTAGGACAACACTAGGGTATGTTTATGCTCTCTATGGGCTCTCGGCTGCTGAAGCCAGGCAGTCACCTTTTATCCTGCCTTCCACCCTATTCACACCGTCTTCAGAGCACAGAAATATTTCACCATACCCCTGTTTCGATCAAAAGTATGAGAACAAAAACCAATGGGATGGACGATTCAAGAAAAATAGAAGTATCTTTGTGAAAGTGAGACTTGTTTCTACACGTTTAATTTTAAACAAGTGTCTGTGTCGCAGGAAGATGACAGGTGACCTTCACCCGCATGGCCCCTGGGGGCACCGAGTTTGGAGGACAGTTCTAACAGGTGTTTTGCAAAGGCAGGTGTTTGGTTGGGCAGCGCTCCCTCTGTCGGGTGGGAAAATCCGTGCATTGAAGACATTCAGCTTCCCTGCCCACCCAGCACCCAGTAAATGTCGGTGGCGCCCCTAAACCACTCAGAGGCCATGGTGTGGATTTTGACCCCGAAGCTCCTTGGAAGCCAGGCCAAGATCCGATTCTGTAGCCGTAGCACCCAGCCCAGGGCCTGCCACAGGCTTGGTGCTCAGCGTGCCCTTGTTCCGTTCCAGACAGTCATTTACTGAGGACCTACTGTGCACCAGCACCATCAAGCCACTTCACATCCACGACAGCATCTAATTCTGTCATCATTCCACTGACGTCCATATCGCAAAGCCCATTTTAGAGATAAAAACACTGAGGCTCCAAGAGGGTAAGAAATGTGCCTAGGATCTCACAGCTGCAAGATCAGGACCGATGTCTGATGTCAGCTCTCCTGACTCCAACGCGAGTGGTTTGCACCACACCACAGCTGCCTCTTGGACCACGGGGGAAGCTAGAATGCCAGCTGCCTGTGGGCAGGGGCTTCATTGCTGGCATTTGCCAGTGCCTAGTACAGTGCCTGGCACATAGTAAGTGCTCAGTAATACTTGCATAGATGAATGTGACATAATTTATTACCACATCATAACTGCTGTTTAGGGAGTCTGAACCAAGCTCTGTTAGAACCAGGAGAGAAGAGAGATGCTTCCTGCCCAGGGACCCAGGGCAGCCTTCAGAAAGAGTGACCGATGGATTGGGCTTCGGAGGACGGGAGAGGGTGCCAGTGTAGGTGAGGAGGATGAGGAGGGGGCACTCTTGGCAGAGGGCGACGTGTTAGCAAAGCCTGCAGGTGTGGAGAGAGGACGACTTTGCTGCGGCCTCCTTGCAGCTTAGTAGGCGGAAGAGCCGAGATCGAACCCAGAAAACCTGACTTCAGAGCCCAGACTCTTAACCACCCCTGGGACCGCTTCCCAGGTGGTGACCAGTGAGGCATTTCAGAGGAAGAAGTGACAGGAATGGGTGATTGAATGAATGACAGAGGGGAAGAAACTGAGAATGGTTTCGGGTCATCAGTAAGTCACTCAATGGTCACGAGTGTCCACTCTGTGCCAGGCTCCGGCTAGGAGTTAGAGAGTCAGCGCTGAGTGAGGCCCACCCCTGCCTTCCAGAACTCACAGTCTGACGGGGGAGGTCGGCATGTGCACACGTGACCAGGCCTGAGGGAGGGAGGCTGGGCAGAGCTGGGAGGCTGACTCCTGGCACACATCATTAAACAGCATTTCTTCTCTTTCTCTCCTCCTCCTCCAGGTGCACAGACTTCTTATCGGGGACCACAAACAGAATGGCAACATATGAGGCATCTTGTCTCCCAGGACTGTGGGGTTCCTGCCCCTCCAGAGGAAGGACCCAGTTGAGGGGGCAGGGATGCCAGCCTTGCCCACTGCACCAGGGATTCTGTCCCCACTCGCTGGGACCCGCCTAAGTCAGTGTATGGGGTCAGACAGCTAGCATCGATCTCTCTCCCTTTCCCAAAGCTGGCCTGAAGTGGTCCCTCCAAGCCCGACTTCCCTGTTCTGCCAACTTGTGCATTTCTTCTGCTGGTGGATCTAGAGAATCCCAGAATATCAGCACAAAGACATTGACAGACCTTCTAGACCTGTGAGCCTCAAATCCTGTCCCTTACCCTGGGGAGCATGGCCCTGTGCTTTCGGGGAGACTTAGGGCTTGCTCCGAGTGAGGTTGAAACTCTTACAAACTGTGAGGTGCTCTTGCTGCAAGAGGAAAAGGAAAACCTAGAGTCCCTATTTATATTGTTTTCTTTTTAATACAGATTTTAGTGTACGAAATACACTAGTCCTAAGTTTACTCTTTTCACTTACCTGCTTTTGAAAAACCTTCTCTATTACAGCTGCATTGCATTCACTGTGTAGATGAGCCAGAATTTCAAAACCAATGTAGGGCGAGGCCCATAGGTGTTCTTAAATAGAAAAGTTGAGAAGCCCTACATTTTTATCCAACTTCTTCATTTTAGCAAACAAGCGAACTGAAGTTCAGAGTGTGGGGGCAACTATCACTATAATTGGGTTATAACTATCACAATAATTGGATTATTGAACACACAATATGTGCCAGGTATATTCACCTGTGTGGCCTCAGCATATCTTTTCCGTAGTCCCATGAGACGCACACTAATATTCCCATTACAGGAGGCGGAAACTGAAGCTCAGAAAAGTTAAGCCACTTGCCAAAGGCCTCACAGGTGACACAGCCAGTGAACGGCAGAGCTGGAATGTAAACTCAGGTCTGCGTACCTCCATGGCCTACAGCCACAGTACTTTATTGTCTTTTAGAAGAGCCACTGCGCCAAGAGGGATATAGGTGAGGGATTTGGCCAGCATTTCAGAGGGAGAGCCACAACCCCCTAGAGGCGGGTGCAGTGCTGGCCGTGGGGACGATTGAGAGGCCAGAGGGCTCGGGTAGGGACTTGCACACTCCTCAGGTCCCACCTGGAGGTCTTTTCAGCCGAGAGCCCCCATTTGTGTGCTCCCAAGTCCAGTGGGCTTTGTGTGACCACAGGCAGGGGTCATCACTCCAGACCTGCGCGTCGTAGACTGAGGCCCGAACTCGGTCCCTGTCCCCTTGCCTAGCAGCCTGGGAGGCAGGACAGCATGGTGGCGAGAGCCTGGGCAAGGCTGGCATCCTAGCCTGGCTCTTGCTGGCTATGTGCCCCGAACAAGTCACTTCACTTCTCCGAGTCTCTGTTTCCCTACCTGTGAAATGGAGATCATGAAAACTAACCTCACAGGCTGCGGGAGGATTAAAGGCTAGTATATTGATAGGTAAAACGCAGCGCCTGGCGTATAGTATGCACTTGTCAATATTGGGAGTTCATCTTGCAACTTCCCTGAAAACAGAAAAAAAAAAAATAAAATAATATTGAGAGTGATAGGACTAAGCATTGAACAAATTAGCTTTGGTGGGTTTAGCATTTGGTTTCCATAAAGGAATCCATTTTATTACAATAATGCAATCAGGTGTGTCCCAACTTATCTCCCGGAATTCGGGTTGACTCCCACTTCTCACTGCCATCACCCCTGGCACCTGTCGCCTGCACCAGGCAGCTCTGGGACAAGTGTTGCCCTGGCAACACCTGTCAGGAAAGGACCTGGCTGGATTTCCCATCCACGTGACGTCCTGGCATCCTGGAGGCATGTGTTCTTCCTGTCCTGGGACAGTAGTGCTGTCCCCCAGTGGTCAGCCTTCTACCAAACTCCAGGCTTGGCCTGAGCAGACAGCACCCCCTGCCCAGGGACCGAAGGCACGTCTGTTTCCCAGGGTGCTCTAGGCGCTGGGAGGATCTTGGGCTGTGGAAAACTTGGAGGGGCCTTTGGCAGCTTGGGTTTGGTTTTTGTTTTGTTTTGAATTTTATAAGTTCTTTCTTGTTATAAAAATAATACACGTTCCTTGTAACAAAGCAAACTAGGTAGACATGGAAATAGGAAAAGTCAGTCTCTCTGCAGTTTCCTCCAATCTCCATTCCCAAGGTACCTAATGCTGATTTGGGGGTTCACTTATCTATACTATTCTCTGTATATGTATATATTGTTTTCACGGTTTTCTAACAAAGATGACATGATACAATTTGCTTTACAACTTTTTTTTTCACATAACAATATCTTACCATCCACAATTCAACTCAGTTTATAGAGATTTTGTTCAATAATGGCAGAATATCTTTACCTTAGAAGAATCCTAATTTATTCAACCGTTTCCCTGACTACATTCAGGTAATTTTTGCCACTACAAAAACTGATGCAATAAACATCCTTGACAGACACTTTTACATACTGTGCTTTTCTATTAATGTGAGCTAGGTTTCCCAAACTGGATTGCTTTGCTGATGGTCACAGACCATCAGACAACTTTCCTAAAAGGTTTTAGCAATCGACAGCCACACCAGCAGTATGTGAAGTGCATCTTCCCCACATCTAAGCTGGCGCTGAATGGTACCAATCTTTTGAAATTTTTCCAATCTGAGTGAAAATGTTTTGGTTTTATGTTTTCCTAGATACTACTGAGGATGTTCATTTTTCTGTGTGCTTACTGGTAATTTGCAATTCCTCACCTATCAATGACCTGTTTGTATCCTTTATCCATTTTTCTACTAGGTGGTTTGTCTTTGTAGGAGCTCTTTGAAAATGAGAATATTAACTCCTTGTTTTCAAACTGTGCTACTCCAAGTTTCAGGGCTCCTCAGAGGCCAATGATGTGGGAAGGCAAGAAAGGAAGAATGGGATCTGGGATTCCCACACCCATTCCAGCTTGCTTAATCTTTCTTTTGCCTTTATATGTACACACATACACACACTTCTTTTTTTAAGACAGGGTCTTGCTCGGTTGCTGGGGCTACAGTACGGTGGCACAATCATAGCTTACAGCAACCTCAAACTCCTGGGTTCAAGTGATCCTCCTGCCTCAGCCTCCCCTGCAGTTGGGACTACAGGTGTGCGCCACTATGCCCAGCTAATTTTTAAAATTTTCTATAGAGATGGGGTCTAGCTATGTTGCCCAGTCTGGTCTCAAACTCCTGGCCTAAGATGATCCTCCTGCCTTGGCCTCCCAAAGTGGTGGGTTTACAGGCATAAGCCTGTGCCTGGCAGCCTTTTTATATATTAGACTTTGTACATAGTCTTATTTGAAGAATGGATCTGTGCCTAAAAATAGTTTGAAAATCTCTGACTATTCCAACCCTCTTAATATTCCTCAAGTGCTAACTGAGGCATAGTTGGAACTAAAATGCAGCTTCCTGGAGCTCTTTCTGTTGGACCATGCAGCTCCATCACTCGTTTTCTTCTGGGTGGTTCTAGACACCAACACAGACAACTTTTTGTAGAGGAAAGTTGACCACACATGCTATAAATCTGGGATAGACTGTGTCTTTTTTTTTTCCAAGTGTGATTTCAAAGTTAAATTAATGGATTTTAGTGCTCGGGTCTGTTAAATTTTTTTTTTTTTGATTTGAGGGTGTATAGTTTTCATCAAACTTGAAAAAGTTTTGGCCATACTTCTTTAAATATTTTTCTGTGCCCCTTCCCTACCATGCCTCCTTTGGGGACTCCATTTACAATTGTATCAGGCTACTTGAAATTGTTCCAAAGCTCATTGATGCTCTGTAACTATGTTTAAGTATTTTAAAAGCATCTCTGTTTCATTTTGGCTACTATCTATTGCTATGTCTTCAAGTTCATCAGTCTTTTCATTGGTGGTGTCTAATCTGTTGTTAGTCCTATCTGGGGTATTTTTTATTTTTACGTATTGTAGCTTACTCTAGAAGGTTGATTTAGGTCTTCTAAAAATTTTTCAGGTCTCTACTTATCATGCTTAATCTTTTTTCTATCTGCTCAAAC
>VSMD01046486.1:0-41834 GCA_008750895.1 Mirza zaza | reverse complement strand
CAAGTGTAGGGAGAAATTAGGCTAAACTCTTGTTACATTGGTTCGCAAATTTAGATTCTAAGTTGTGTAGCATGTAACACACTCAGACAAAAAGAAACATTGCCATTTATACAATTTACAGTTTCAAAGAGATGAAAGCAAATCAATTGCTCAGTAGAATCTATTTGTTGTTGATACCTGCATCAGGTAGGCATTTGTCTGAGAGGTTCTCATGAAGAGGACCCTGTGTGATGTAATTAAAAATGTATCATCCTTAGGGTGAATGCAAGGATGGGGTTCGAAAAGCCATTTCTTACACCTATTCTCAATGAAGATGGAGAATATCAAAACAATGCATTGCGTAGAAAATCCCACAGGGGCAGACTTTGATGCCTTTGAAACAATTTTGTGCCGAAGACTTTTATTTATTTACTTGGGTCACTAAAGGATGGCAAAACGGTTTAATTACTTGTTCTTTGACAGGTAAGATTAGGAGGGGTAAATTGTCAATTCTCTGAACAAAGAAGTATTGGTATCTTTCCCAGGAAAGAGCATTCGTAAATGATCCAGAGGAAAGTGTTTAGAGTGAAATCTTTGGGATTGGTAATGGTACTAAATTGTCTGAAGTAGTATAGTCACTCATTTATTTATTCACCAAATATTTATTAGGTACAAGTACACTCCAGGTAAGCATGGCGTTATTAAGTTCAGGGGCTATATGAGTCTTATCCTCGTGGCAATTCCATTCTAGTTGATAAACCACAGGGCTCTTTCACAGAGCTGGGCAAGAAGACAAATATTATCAGATGCTTTTAATGAAAAATGTACAGTGGTTTCCATTTGTGCAAGAGACACATTTCTGAAAACCCTGTACAATTCAAGACTAACTTTTTCTTAGGAACAAACGTAAAAGAGGAGTGAAAGAACAAATTAAATTTGGGGACCATGTACTCTGACAACTTTTTACATATTTTTGCTTTAAGACCGATTTTTATTTTCTCAGCAACGTCTCTAATACTTCCCTTAGTACTTTCTCCAAAATTAACAGCACAGCACATTTTGGCAGTTTGACCTACTTGTTACTAGTTTATCATGTCTACCATGTTTCTAAAAGTTATTGATTTCCAGAGTCAGCCCTAGCACCACAACATAGTGAGTAGTGAATGTTTGGATGATACTGCTAAAGGAGATATTTGACAGGATTACATTAACAATAACAATATTAGTAAACAATGGATTATAAAAATAATACCTATATAGATAGCAACATAATGATTACCAAAACTGTGTAGGAGCACTGATGCATATTAATCATAACATGCTTCATGGGATACTGACAAAAATGGAATGCACACGCGCACACACACACACACACACACACACACACACACACACACACACTTTCGTTTAACCAGCCAAAGTTACGCTGTCCTCTGGTAATGGCATAAAAACTTCCTACAATTGAGTCTGCCAGTCGGTTTTAAAATTTTGCAATTCTCAGCATTAAAAAAATATGTGCTTGATATACTTTATTTTGGCATAAAGTAAGATTTTAAATAATATCTTGTACTGTAGTCTTTTAAATTTGCCCAATTCAAATTCACACACACACACAAAATGTGACTGCCTCGGAATTCAGAAGTTATATATTAATAGTGTTGACTTAAAAACTGAATTTTATAGCCAGGCAGCCTTGGAATTGACTCTTAGTTTTACCGCTTACTCCTGTGGTCAAGCCTCATACATCTTTTCACTTTAGAATCAGGAGCCAAGGATGAGGAAGCTGGAAAATAAAACAAAGGAGACAGGTCCCAGGATTGAGCTACTGAAGAGCTGTGCTTCAGCCCAGCAGACGTCTTTTGTGTTATTGGCCTTGATTTTTGGCTATTAAATGCTGCAGAATGTCTTTATTGGCATCTTGAATCTTGCCTAAATCATCGTAATTTCCAACTTCATAGGGTTTCAAGGAGGTTTTCCTTCCCCTACAAACCAAGCTCACAATTCCTCGTTTAGTATAGAGTGATGTCCACTAGCAATATTCCTGCCTGGTAATTAAATAATACTAATGTGTGCACGTCATGAAAGCAGAAGGAACCAATCAAGGCACTGCCACCAGGACCCATGAGGGGACTCAACTCAAAACAGGGTGTCGCCCTGACTGCTTGTTCTGTCAGTACTCAGCCTGCCTGTCACTGTGGTTCTAGCAGTCAGAGAGCTGGGGACAGCTGCCCAGAAAGAAATGGCAGATTACAGCCTCAACCCTTTTTCTTCATCAGTCTTTGTAAAATGGCCACTCAGGTTTCATATTTAAGAAGACTTTGTACTCATTTTCCTTACCTTGTGAAGGAATTATAATCCACAAGGAAACTTGATTAAGTTTGGATTAGACTGAAGCACCAAAGTGTAAATGTTGCCATGGGTAACCCAATGTAGTATGTTAAACTATGGCTGCACAATTGCTGTTAGGGGGGATTTTACGAATAATCGTGATCTAATTTATTTTTTCCTTAGGGGGAAAAATGTAGCTGTTGTGATCGGAGATTCTAATCATGTGTTGTCAATGTCAGAGGTCGGAGCCTAGTCTTTTTGTTCTTTCACAAGTCATGATGCTGATCTACAAAGAAAAACTTCAGTGACATTTTCCTAAGATAGTCAAGTGGTTCAGCTTTCTGTTGGAGCTTATTTGACTTGCCTCCATTTATGAGATTAATATAAAGACAAATTAGATTTTCAATATACTTTCAACTTTACTAAATTGAGATGTGACTAGAAATAGTTTTAAGATAATAAAAGAATTCTGATTTTTGATGTGCCCTAAAGTACCTTAATCTTATTTTTTAATAAAAATAGAGCTCATCAATATGTTCCCATTAGTAATATGTAACTGGCACCAATACAGACTTCATGAAGAGTTTATATTATGGCTAAACACCTCATGTTTGCCATTTTGTCATAGATCATTATTTTTTCCTACAAAAATAAGCATGATCTTTTGCCAGGTATGGAGAGAAGATGGCAGATAAACACAGTTTCCTTGTTTTTTTCTTACTGATTTTTAAAAGTAACTTAAAAATACAGAGCCCTGTAGGTAGAGTTTCTAGATGAAGCAAGAACAACAACAAAAATACAAGATGTTCAATGAAATTTGAATTTCAGATGAATACTTATTTTTGTATATATAAGTCCCATGCAATGTTTGGGAAATACTTGCACTAAAAAAAGTATCCACTGTTTTCCTGAAATTGAAATTTACTTGGGCATCCCACACTTTATCTGGCTAACCAGCTTGCATGCCAAAGATTTAAAGTAAAAAAAAAATAAAATTCCCTAATTAGGGCCCTGAATAGAGTGAATCCAAATTAAGACAGGATCTGGCTCAGTTAAGTCATCTTCCACTTGGGTCAGAGGAAGTCAGCCAGTCCACGCTGCTTCAGCCCCCATCCCTGAGCTTATCTTCTTCGAGGGAGGGGCAGGAAGAAAGGTGGCCACTGTTAGCAATGCGTGAACGAGTTCAGCACAGAAATCATTTTAACAGACTTAAGCTGCACTAGAAAGCAGATAGGAAAGGGTCATTTCCTGAGTATTTGCTCAAAGCCAGAATATTCTGAGCCTATGGGAGCACTTTATTTTCCTCATTCTTGCCCCAACTCTCACACTACAGCCATGCACACAAACACCCCAAGCATGTAAGAGCATCTTTTGTGTGTGTTTTCAATTAGGGTTAAAAAACTTCTGTGTACTACTTGTTTCTCTAAGACTATAGGTATTTTGCTTTCTCCACACTTCATATTGTATGATGCCCTTGCCATCTTCAAAAGATGAGCTGTACCATGCTTTTGTCTAGATAGTCCCAGCATCGAAGCACCTCTTAATAACACAGAGATGTTTAAGTGAAATCAGTGTGATATAGTTAAAAGAATATCCCAAATTTCCAAATCAAAATGACAACTGGCTGGCACCCTTATAACTTTGTCTTGAAAGACCCATGAAGACAGAGGAAAAAAAGAATAAAAAACAAACAAACAAAAACAACCAGTCACCACCTCCAAAAGCCTAAGACACAGAACCAATGCAGTAGTATCTGGGGACAGGCCAGTGGGTAGTAGGCAAAAAATTTTATTTTTTTTTTTAAAAAAAAGTACTCAAGTTTCATGTCATTGCATCCCCCCAAAACCTCTGAAAGAAAAGCAGCCTGTGTGACCATTCCGTCTGTCACATTGACCAGGGGCTGCGTTGGCCAGGGACCAGGGGTTAGGTGGACATTCCTCTCTGGCCTCTGTGCCATGGTCAGAAGAAGGCAGAACACTGAACACTGTGCTTTTGTAAATCTCAGGGTCCCTTGGAATCTCTCTATATCCAGAGACTCTAAATCCGAGACGGCACAGGGCGAGGCCCAGCAAGCGAGTGTGCACCGGCGCATTCTGGGGGTTGCTCCGGCTCGTCCGTGAGGACTCAGAACGTGATGGGGGCCATAGTTTTAAAAGAACTTAGAAAGATTTCAAAACAAGCCTACAAAAATATACAACATGTAAAAATCCACGGCAGTGTCGAAATCTGAATTGTTGATCAAATTAACTCAGATGCCCCTTTGAATTCCCTGCGGGTGATTTTCAGGTGGCTCTGAAACCTGCCACCTTAGGAAACTCTGTCCTTAGCTTGGTTATTTCCTCCTCCCCTTTCCTTCTGTAACTCTTTCTGGTTTCTAGATAGAAATGTGACTCTTCCAAACTTAGAGCAGATATTATATTTGGTTTATTTGGCCCCCAAGACAAGTGACTTCAATGGTACGTGAGATTTTTCTCCTTTTAACGAAATTTTGCATTGTCAAGGTTGGATCCAACTTTTGACCCCAGAATCAGAGCAAGAGGGCAGATGGTAACCAGCTCAGTCCCCGGTAGCTTATGAAAACCAGCTTCTTCTTAGGATTATTTTTGGGAGGTAGAGCATCAAAGAGGAAGTTAACTGAACTCCTGAACAAATGAGTGCAATATGAGGGGGGACCTCGAGAGGCATTTGGTGTTCATTAGTGGGCATTCAGTAGCTGCTTTGTCATTTTTCTTGTTTGTCATAAAAAATAAATAGAGTTTAATAGATGATCTGACCTAGCAGGCTTTGGCAACAAAGTAGACTGTGTCCCATTATGATCGTGATGTGTATAATTTAAAGTAAGATGGAACATAAAACCATTTCCAGCACACATAGGGGAATGAGTGACATAGATTTAGTCCCTGATTGTGTAGAAATGAAAACCAGCGCTGTCTTGGATGGTGCATGATATCATGTATTCTTTTTTATGGAGTTTGGGCTGTAAACAGCATATTTCAGAATAATTAACCCTGTCATTTTTGACTTAAAAGTTTGTTTTTAAAAATAGGAGTGTTTTATGTAGAAGGCAGAAGCTTAAGTGCCTTAATAGATTGCATGAAGGCCAAAAGAAATTCAAAGGGCAGTTCCTGTTAACTCATAGGTCAAAATTACCATCAGTTAGCAAGAATTAAGACATACTGGGCAAACCCAGGGGAAATTCTGTGCTTGATGGGAAAGATCTGGGAGTCTGACCAGGGCCTCTCGCCTGCCTGGCCAGGGCTGTGAGGTGACCGGGGCTGACACGAGTTATGCCTTCAGCATGACACACTGGATAATCATCTCCTTTCCCACCGAGCAGCACCAGGAATGGATTAACCTCTGCAGCAGCACGAGGGACTCTTATCAGAGGACTGCTCGGATTCTCTGCCTGGTGGTGAGGCGCCCTGATCGCGGTCACCCCCATGGGATTTTCGCTGAGATATAGTTCTTGATTTATGCTCAGATTTGTAGCCTACACTCTCTTTGTTCTCAAAATATGGAAATACACTCCATACAAATTAAATAAGCCAGTTGCATTCCTGAATCTCCTGAGTTTTGGAAGAAGTCCTCATCAAGCGATCAGGTGTCAGAAAAGCCTTCTACTTCTGTCTTTTCCCTGTTTTCTCTCGTTGAGGATGGAGACCATATTCTTTCTCCTATGTCTTAAATAATACATCATGATAATGTTTTCAAATGCACTGTATTTCTGTTTTTTGTAAATATCTCCAATATCTTGTAAGAAGAGGTGTGTCTAGCTGGCCCCATTTTATCTGTTAGATCAAAAGATTAAGTGACATGCTGAATGGTCACCAAGTAAGTGGCAAATTTGAAAATGGGTCACCAACATCCCTCTCTTGGGGAGTTGGTTGGAAAATTTCTAATGGGACTTTTCTTTCAGATTCCATGATTCTATCCTGATTACTTTTCTACATCATAACACCAGTTATTCCATCATTCAAACCCAAGCATGCATAAAATTTATTTCATCTGGTATTTATGAATATGACTAGGATTTACTGTCTTATAAATGGGATCTTGTGAAATGGATGATTTTTCTTGGGAGTTCAGCAATCCAGCAAGAAAAATCAATATTTACCCAGAAGAAAGCACACACACAAACACTGACCAAATAGCTACATTCACTCTTCCAAGAGAAAATTCAGAGAGAAAAAAAATGCTACAGTTCGTCCAAGGCCATCATTCCAAGTTACCCAGGCAACCAGGGGCATCTCTCTGACCAGTTAACTGGGTAAATTTGGTCAACAGAATCCCAGCACCCATATCCTTTGAGCCAGCTGGGAAAACCCTGTCCGTCAAGGAGGGCTTCACTTCAGCTTCCCTTGTCTACAAAATTTTGAATAAAATTTCCTTGGCAACGAAGATGAACTGGCCCTAGAATTTCAGAAAAATAGATTTCATTCTTCCCATACAATCTTAGCACACTCCTGTGACATAAATATTATTGTTCCCATTTTACAGGTGAGGCAACTGTGGATTGAGAGGTAATAATCTGCCCAAGATCTCATGGCCTGTTGGGGGCAGGGCTGGGACTTGCCCCGGGCCAAGGCGGAGCACTGTGTTTCCACAGCGCAGGGCAGGCGCTAAGCAGTCGCACGCACTTAAGGCTGCCATCGTGAGGCCAGAGCCTCAAAGGAAAGACCCTTACATCTGTCACGTTTGGGGAGCATTCAGCACAGTATTCAGACATTTTAATTTCATAATCTCAAGTATCAAGAATGACAATTTTAATCTCAACTACCTGAAAAATTTGGAATTGACATCATTTCAGTATTTAGTTTTATTAATTTTGCAATAATAGTAGTGGAAACTGGTTTTTTAAAACTTGGGGAAAAAAATTAAAACCATACATAGGATTAGAGAGTTAATCTTTCTTCAATGTTTACCACTTTTAACTGTTGTTGTAGGCTGGGTTTGGTGGCTCACGCCTGTCATCCTAGCACTCTGGGAGGCTGAGGTGGGTGGATCGTCTGAGCTCAGGAGTTTGAGACCAGCCTGAACAAGAGCGAGACCCTGTCTCTACTAAAAAAAAAAATAGAAAGAAACTAGTGGAACAACTAAAAAGATATATGGAAAAAATTAGGCAGGCATGGTGGCACATGCCTGTAGTCCCAGCTACTTGGGAGGCTGAGGCAGGAGGATCACTTGAGCTCAGGAGTTTGAGGTTGCTGTGAGCTAGGCTGATGCCATGGCACTCTAGCCCAGGTGACATAGTGAGACTCTGTCTCAAAAACAAAACAAAACAAAACAAACCTGTTGTGTATCATTTCTGAATATGCTTATGTCCAGGGCCATATGTGTGTGTGTGTGTGTGTGTGTGTGTGAAAGCTTTTTATTTATTTATTTATAGTTTTTCACAAGTTGAATCATTTATATATAGAATGTTCTATACCTTGCTTATTTCATTCAATAATATACCTTCCATGCCCTTTCTATACCAGCATACAATTGTCGCTCAGTATCCACGGGGTGGGGAAGGGAGGTGGGGAGTGCTGGGGTAGGGGTGAGGTTGGTGTCAGGACCCCTCTCAGATACCAAAATCCACAGATGCTTCGTCCCTGATGTAAAGTGGTGTAGTATCTGCATGTAACCTACACATCCTCCCACAGACTTTAAATCATCTCTAGATTACTTATGATACCTAATGCAATTTAAATGCCATGTAAATAGCTATTGTACTGTATTGTTTTTATTTGTACTATTTTTTATTGTTGTATTCTTATTTTTATTTTTTTTTCTCTGTATGTAGCCTATAGTCTGTTACATATGTTGCAAACATTTTCCTGTTTTTATTTGGTATTTGGTTTTGTTTACAATATTTTTAACTGCTTTAATTGACATGTAATGAACTTTGCATCTCTAGAATGTGCAATTTGACAGCTTTTGACATACACATGCATGCCATGCGCATCACCATAGTGAAAACAATGGACATATCCACCATACACTTCTTTGTGCCCCTTGGAAATCCTCCCTCCCCACTCTTCTGTTCTTGTGTTTTCTATCACGACATATTAGTATGTATTGTCTAGAGTCTTCTTGTGAAATCATGCAGAATGTACTCTTTTCTTGTCAGCTTTCTTGTACAGAATGCAGCTTTCTTGTCTAGCTTCTCCATTCAGCATCCTTATTTGATATGCATTTATCTATTCAACTGTTGATGGACATTTCGGTTGTTTCCATTCTTACAAACATTTTTTTATAAGTTGTTGTATGGCCACGTGCTTTCTTTTCTCTTAGATAAGTGCCTAGGAGCAGAATGGTTGGATGATATGGGAGGTTATGTTGAGCTTTTTAAGGAACTTCAAACGAATTTCCCAGGTTGTTACGCCATCTTATCAACAGCAGTGTATGAGAGAGTTTCAGTTCCGGCTCACCCTTGCAGCACTTGGCACAGTTAGTCTTTTTAATTTTAGGCATTCTAACAGGTGCTTATCTCATTGTGGTTTTTAGTGCATTTCACTAATGACTGATGGTTTTGAGCACCTTTTCACATACTTCTTTGCTACCCATTCATCTTCAGCTGGCATTTGTTTAAACATATTGTCCATTTTTACGGGATTGTTTTCTTATTATTGAGTTTTGAGAGTCATTTATGTATTTTGGATACAAGTCCTTTATTTGTATATATTTTCTACAAGTATTTAGCTTGTCTTTTCATTCTTTTAATAATATCTTTCAAGGAAAAGAAGTTTTTTTTTATTTTTATAAAGTCCAATTTTTCATTTTTTCTTTCATGGATCATGATTTTGTTATTGTGTCTAACAAATCTTCACATAAACAAGAATACAAGATGTTCTCCTATGTTTTACACTAGAAACTTTATAATTTTAAGTTTTACGTTTAGGTATATAATTCATTTTTGCTTAGTTTTTATGTCTGATGCATGGTGTGGAATAGAGTTAATTCTTATTCATTTTTTAGACAGCTCATTGATCTAGCATCATTTATTTGAAGACTACTCTTTCTCCAGAGAGTTGCCTTTGCACCATTGTCAAAAATCAGCTCTCCATATATGTGTGGAACTATTTCTAGATTTTCTGTGCTGTTATGTCAACTTGCTTGTCTGTCTTGATGACAATGCTACATTGTAGTGATTACTTAGACTTATAATAAGTCTTGAAATCAAGTACTATTTGTCCCCTAAGTTTGCTCTTTTTAAAAAAATGTTTTAACTATTATAGGCTCTTTGCCTTTCCATATATATTTTAGAACAAGTTTGTTAATTTCTATGAAAAAATTCTTTTGAGATTTTGCTTTGGAATTACATTGAATCTATATATCAATATGTGGAAATCTTAATAATATTGTGTTTTTTGCACCATAAACAAAGTACATATTTCCACTTAGGTCTCTTTCATTTCTTCCAGATTTATCTTGTAATTTTCAGTATGTAGTTCTTTCATATCTTTTCTCAGATTTATCACTAAGTATTTCATATTTTTATCACTAAGTATTTCATATTTTATAGCATTTTTGAAATTTTAATGTTCTATTGTTCATTACTGGTCTATAGAAATACAACTGATTTGGGGGTATTATGTTTGTATTCTGAAACCTTGCTAACCTCACTTGTTAGATTGAATAGACTTTGTGTCAGTTTAATTGCATCTTCTCCATAGATGATCATGTTGCCAGCAAATACAACATTTATCTTTTTATCTGGTTGCCTTTTCTTTTTCTTGCTCAACTTCATTGGTCTATAATGTTGAAATGATGAGAACAGAAATCCTTGTCTTTTTTCTGACTGTAGGGGGGCGTTTTTCCCTCCCCTAACTCAGTTTTCATCATTAAGGGTGACGCCAGCTGTAGGTTTTATAGATGCTGTAAAACTAGTCCTAGATTCTTGACAGTTTTTGCCAGAAATCCATGTTGGGTTTTGCCAAATGCTTTTTCTGTGTCTAGTGAGATGATTATGTTTGTTTTCTTTTATAGAGTGTTGATGTGATGAATTACATTGAATGATTTTTTTATATTAAGCCAACCTTGCATTTTGGGGACAAACCCACTAGCTATGATGTATTATACATTTTGTATATTATTGGATTTGATTTGCTAAAATAATGTCTGGAATTTTTTCATGCATGCTTGTGGGGATCTGGATCTGTATTTTTCTACTGCTCTCTCCAAGAAGGTCTGGACCTCAACCCAGTGGGGTGCTGCCTGACTATTGGTGGGGATGTGGCGCTTGCTTCCTCGGGCACCCTCTCGGAGTCCTAGGGCTGGTGGGTACTCTTTGTATCTGCAATTCTCATATTCTTTACATTTCTTTTATTTCTTGCTAGCCAATCCTTTGTTATTCCAATGCTCATTAATGATTACTAATTCTTCATTTTACATATTAATTTTCAATTATATTGCACAATGATTAGAGAATTTATCTGTACCATATAAACTTTTAAAATTTTATTGGCTTTTTGGGAGGAGAAGTACTAGTCCGAAATAAATTTCTGTGTCTTTAGAAATAGCAGCCACCAGTCTTTCTTTGAAATAGAGGCTAAAAGATAGATTATTATGTTCACAACTATTGTTTTGCAAAGGGCCAGAGAGTAAAGACTTTTGGCCTGTGGGCCTTACAGTCTGCGTTACAAGTACTCGGCTCTGCCATGACAGTGTGAAAGCAGATTCAAGGGGCGACAGATGGGTGTGGCCGCGTTCCAGTAAAACTATGCGCAAAAACCAGTCTGCTGACCCTGCTGCAGAAGACAACTGTGAATGTGTTTTAGGATCTAAAAGAGGAAGAAAAGAAACACTAAGTATCTTATTTGTTTTTTATGTCTTATATATTTACCAGATACATTTTTTTAAAATCTCTTTTGAAAGGACAAAGAATCTGATGGGGGTAGAGAGAAAAAGCAAACAAGACACTTCTGGGTATCCCTTAGGAAGAGAGGAGTCCATGCACAGAGGCAGGCTTACTTTCCCTTTCCATTTTCCCATTAGTTGAGTGCCTCTCAAGTGCCACTTGAGGGACTGAAGTACAAGGCCACTGTACTAAACTCTTTGATGCTGAATTAACACAGCGGCAAAAGCACAAACCTGTGAATCCCGGCTCTAAATCACATTAGCTGTGTGACCTTGGGTAAGTTACATAATGTCTCTGAGCCCAAATTTTAAATACATAAACCAAATATAATAATGCTGACATTACATGGTTATTTTAAATCTAAAATAAGTGAATGAGATAAACTCCTCAGCACATAATAAGAATGTAAATAAATATTGTTTAACCACCTTTCTGGCACATATGCGCACATGCACACACATAGTTTGCCTTCTCTCTTTTCCTTTTTTTTTTTGTCTGCTTTTTTAAGAGATGCTCTGCCTGCTCCTTTCCCAGTTGTTTCTGACTGGTTGTTCCCTCTGCCCTGCCTCACAGCAGAGCAAAATTTGTCCCAAGACTGCTCCCTGAGCTCCTTTGCCTGAAGCAAGCATCTAAAAGTCCCATTACTATTTTATTTTTAAGGTGTTTGCTACTGGCTCAAGATGAGAATAATGTGGGTAAAAGCAACATGAACAAAATTTTAAATCTCTGCAAATCTTACAAGTGACAGAATAAAATTGTCTTTTGTGTACATTTGAACATAAGTGGAGTAAACTTTACTTTGTTTTCTTTAATTTTAACAATATTATTTTCATTCATACAAGCCTTCCATTAATATTTTATGTATATTCCAATCCTGAAAATGAAACTTTTGGGTTATCCTGGGTTAGATCTCTCTGTATAAATGAATGTATGTATGAGTGTGCCTGTGTACATATTGTATTATGTTATAAAATATTAAATATTTTACGTATATAAGATTTTTTTCTGAGCTTATCTCAGAGTAAGTTATGACTTAACATTTTACTCATAAATACTTCAGCACATAACTATTAAAAAGCATTCATATTCTCCCAGGTAACCAAAATACAAATCATTCTTAAGAAACTTAACATGTTTTAATCCATAGAGTTAATATTTGGATTTTCTCAATTGTCCCAAAGTATCTTCTATCACTCCTCCCCAGTTTGGGAAGGGACACTTTCTAACGTTTAGCTCATATTCTTCGTTGCAGCATCTGGTCAGAGTAACATGCATCTATTTTGTACAAAGCTGAGAACTGCTTTGCCTCTGGCTTGAGCCTAGTTGGCTGGAACCGTGTGGTCTGGTCCTATATGGAGAAAAGGAGCTTCATTCGCTGGAGTGCAGTCTGCCTCCGGCTCCCGTGACTTCCCTCCATCAGACAGCAGTTAGACTTTGTAATTACATACATATATATGTAAAAAGATTTACCTTTTTCCAAGTACTTGGAACACAAGCACTTCCCTGGGCTTGTATTTTATTAATGAGCCATCACATAGCCTTGGGAAAAACATCAAGGTGAGTTTTCAAAGGATAATTGAGACATGGGAGAGCGTCGTCGTTAGAAGCCGGGAAGAAACCTTTGCTCGCTTCTTGGAAGCCTCCAGTTGTCACTTTTCTCAGCCTATAAAAGGAGGCACAGAGAACAGAGACTTATGAGAAAAATGGGGACAAAGATTTATTTTCGTTGCTGTTTCATCTGTGATTTGTGGCAAGCCACGGGGAGTAATCACTTAAGTTGGTCGGGCTCTCCAAAAGGCGATCGAGCTGCCCCTGAGCCTCATTTTCATGGAGGCCTTCTGGAGGGCTAGGGTCACCACCGAAACAATAACAGAAGGCTGTCTCGGCCTCGCGGACTGTGGCTATTTTCCATCCTCCATGGGTAGTTTGCCAAGGCAAACTCTTCTGGATGAATGGGCTGCTCCCGTCACTTTCCCTCCTGCTTAGGCTGGAAAAGTCATCTCGGCACAGGCGACAGGAAGGAGGGGCAGCCCCCAAGGAAGAAGTGCCTACGAATCTAAGCCCAGGAATGATCTGGTATCATTAGATCTCACAGGTATAGCCCAGATGCAGAGCCGTCTTCTTGCTCACTTTCCAGCTTTGGTGCGATGTTTTCGCACAGCTTCCCCAGTTCTCATGAAGCAACTACGGTCCGACTAAGGTTTGGGGGCTGCGGGGAGCTGTTGTAGCAGGGGGCTCCAGCTTCACCAGCTCCTGTGACTCCCCCATCCCAACCTGCATGTCTCTCACTGTCTTTCCCTGGAAAGGAAAATCCTATTATGGCTTATGTGAAATAACTCGGCCTGACCGAGTGCTTACAGTTAAATTTGTATACGGCATCAAAAAGAAAACCAGAGTCTGATAATAATTAAAGTGGTAAAAACGAATTTTATGCAGGAACTATTTATTGTAATAGAGGAAAAGAGAGCTCAACATCTGGGCTCAATTCCAAATACAACCAGTAAAAACAGGGATTTATCCTCAAGGAGCAGGTTGCATGGATGGAAAATTACTAGGCGGGAACATCTGGCAGATTCGGATTAAATAGATTCAATGGGATTCTTGCTGAACGCAGGCCAGATGGTCAGAGCATCACCTGGGGGGTTCTCTCTAAGGTGACTTAGCAGGATTCTTGCTGAAACTGGTGGATGGACGGGGATGGGCACCTAAGCCCAACGTCAAAGCCTCGTTGGGAAGAAAGCTTAGAGGAACCTGACTAACATTTGGTCAAGGAGAGAGTCTTCGTCAACATTCACCAATCACTGTGCTTGGCAAACATGATCTCTTTAATTAGCTTCTACTGGAGCATATGCTGTACAAGGGAAATAGAGACCAGTCGTGGCTTCTGTCTGCCGAGCAGTTTTGCTGTAGCAAGGGTGTGATTCCCCCTTGCACAATTAAGGATAACATGAAGCAGAAAGAAATATGCATTGCAACTTTTATGGGTTTGTTATTTATATTTGTATTCTTTTTAGTGGCAAACCAAGAAAGCAGACAACCTAATGTCTTCCACGATAGAGTTAGGATCTCTGGGTTATAAGAGATGGTTACCTGCAACCAGCTCAATGCTTACCACCCTGACAATCCAGTACCCCCAGCCAAGCAGCAGCACTCACAGACCTTGCTTCTCTGACATGGGGCAGAGATGGTTCTTGGCCTTTGAGGTTTAAAAGACTTGCCCCATTTCTCCACCCAGAACCTCATGCCCATGAGCTGACACCCTTTGTGGTCAAGTTCACTGATGAACAGGAAGCCTTCTCCACCCACAATCTTTGGTCCCTTGGTTTTTATTTTTACTTTTAGTAGCAGGAGTCTTTGTTCAAAAGCACAATTGTTGCCTCCATCTGTGACTACTAGCACCGTTACTACAACTATATTGATGTTATTGCCACCTGCTGTTTTTGTTGTTAAAAATAGTAATCTACAGGGAATCCAAAATAGGAGATAGATAATGAGAATTTAACCATGAATTTCCAATATTATCTAAGAGAGACAATACCTCTGGCAAATCAAGTCATGAAAATATAACAGCAGTAGGTCTTTGAATGGGAGTGGCTAGATGCATGTCTAGTTATTCTTTAATATGAGACTATGGAAAGGATAATGCCATGTACATGAGTATTCTGGTCAGTTCAAAGCTCTTCCCCAATAAATTGGTGTTATGCTCCATAGAGCTCTCTCTCTTACATCCACCTGGAGTGAATTGTTCACCCAGATTCCACTGATACCTGGAAAACTGCCTAATTGGGCCCAAATGGAAATATCCCTGAGCTTTTGCCATTCGATTTTGTTTCTGAAAATTTAT
Organism: Mirza zaza; assembly: GCA_008750895.1. NCBI lineage: Eukaryota > Metazoa > Chordata > Mammalia > Primates > Cheirogaleidae > Mirza > Mirza zaza. The sequence goes on along the minus strand of VSMD01046486.1, from coordinate 26,841 downwards.
TATTTTAAACATTGCATCTTCTGTCCATGCTGGTATCATAGCTTCCAAGAAGTTCTTTAGTGTTTGATCATGAACTCCTTGACATTGTTTACAGGATCCACTGCTTAAATGTTTTGTGAACAAAACATTGTTTTGGATTTTAGAGAATAGGGGTTTTACCAGGCTGATAGCTCCCAAAACAATCTAATGAAAAACCTTGCCTCCCAATCAAATTTGCCAGATGATTGACTCTATTATTTAAATTTAGTGTAGCTTTTGATGCATTAGGGAGGGAGCCCTGAGAAATGTGAAGTTATGATTATTGTACCAAATTTGAAAATCCTGCGCTGAGCAGATGCTGAGTGTTTTTCATCTATTTCCATAACTGCTTTTAAAAGGCATTGAGTGTTGTGATTGTGGGGTGGTTTTCGCTTGACTCTCATCATCAACTCCATGTATAATATAATACATTTCAAACATATATTAAAATTTTTATGGCATTGCATTTGGCAAGGAGAAAGTTATTCTTTTACATAAGACTCATTGAAAAGATGATGTCGCATAAATAATGGCCTTTAGAAGTGTCCCACAGTTGGGAACGCTCCCATCCAGAGCTGTGCCCGTTAAATCATTCTCTTCGCTTGAACCACCACTCTAGGCAAACAGCACATCAGCCCCATGACTGTGATTGCCACTAGCCGCATTTTATCTCAGTGTTTACTCAGAGCCAACACAGCCCAGAATGTGGAATGAGACGGACCCCTGGGCCTCGTGTCCTAAGCCAGCATATGAGGGCTTTACCCACTGTGTTCAGACTCCTGTGAGTGATCAAGTTTGGAGGAGAAATTTCTAGGTCAGGCCTAAAGATCTGGTATTGTTAACAGAAACACAGAACAGAGCTTGAAGACTTCAAGGCTTTTTTCAATGGGGTGCAAATAAGTTTTGTGGAAGTAAGAAGCAACCTAGAACAGTTGCTTTTGCTAAGAAAAAGACAAACCTAAGTCCAGCCCCCTACATCCCCTGGAAGCCAAAAGTCAAAAAACCCGTGAAGATGGAAAGAGATATGTAGGTTAAGACAGCCTGTGTGTGACTTGTATTGGAAAGAAAGGAAGAAAAGGAAAACCTCCAATAAGGGACCCCAAACTAAATAACTACCAGGGCATGGCAGATGACTCAAATGAGGATGTCAGCCCAGTTGAGAGATGGGTACAACCAGGGCCTGGGGAAGATACCTCACTTTGAGGTATCTCCATATTGCTTTCCACATAGGTTGAACTACTTTGCAGTCCCACCAGCATTGTAGGAGTGTTCCTATCTCTCCACATCCAGGCCAACATTTATTGTTTGGGGACTTTTTGATAAAGGCTATTCATAAATACTCATTGCAGTTTTGATTTGCATTTCCCTGATGATTAGAGATGTTGAGCATTTTTTCATATGCTTGTTGGCCATTATTCTGTCTTCTTTTGAAAAATTTCTGTTCATGTCCTTTGCCCACTTTTTGATAGGGTTGTTTGATTTTTTCTTGCTGATTTTCCTGAGTTCTAAATAGATTCTAGTTATTACCCCTTTATCAGATGTGTAGCTTGCGAAAATTTTCTCCAGTTCTGTTGGTTGTCTGTTTGCTCTCTTGACAGTTCCTTTGGCTGTGCAGAAGCTTTTTAATTTGATCAGGTCCCATTTGTTTATTTTTGTTGCTGCTGTGATTGCCTTTGGTGACTTCTTCATAAATTCTTTGCCTAGGCCAATGTCTAGAAGAGTCTTTCCAATGTTTTCCTCTAGAATTCTAATAGTTTCACACCTAAGGTTCAAGTCTGTTACCCAACATGAGTTGATTTTTGTGAGAGGTGAAAGGTGTGGGTCCTGTTTCAGTCTTCTGCATGTGGCTATCCAGTTTTCCCAGCACCATTTATTGAATAAGGATTCTTTTCCCCAGTGTATGTTTTTGTCTGCTTTGTCGAAGATTAGTTGGCTATATGAGGATGGTTTTATATCTAGGTTCTCTGTTCTGTTCCACTGGTCAATGTCCCTGTTCTTGTGCCAGTCACAAGCTGTTTTAATTACTATAGCCTTGTAGTATAATTTGAAGTCTGGTAAATTGATATCTCCTAATTTGTTTTTATTGCCTAGGATTGATTTTGCTATATGGGGTCTTCTCTGGTTCCATACGAAGCGTAAATTACTTTTTCTATATGTTTGAAAAATGATGATGGTATTTTAATAGGGATTGCATTGACTCTGTAGGTCACTTTGGGTAGTATAGACATTTTAACAATGTTGATTCTGCTGACCTATGAGTATGGTATGTTCTTCCACCTCTTTATATCCTGTGCTATTTCCTTCTTTGGTGTTTCATAGTTCTCCCTGTAGAGGTCTTTTACCTCCTTAGCTAAATGTATTCCTAGGTATTTTATTTTCTTTGTTGCTATTTTGAAGGGAATTGAGTCTTTGATTTGGTTCTCACTTTTACTATTGTTGGTGTATATGAATGCCTCTGATTTCTATGTATTGATTTTGTATCCTGAGACTTTACTGATATTATACCTATAAAATCCCAAAGATTCAACCAAGAAACTCCTTGAATTGATAAATGAATTTAGCAAACAGGAGTTTTTAAAGGATAAAACTTGGAGCTGTAAGTCTAAAGCCAAGATCATGTTAGGAATAGGAGTAAATGGCCACAGAACTGCTGGAGTTCAGAAGATAAGAAGGGTAAATAGTTGAATCAAGGATGCCTGTGCTAAGTTGTGCTTTGTGCTAGGCACCCCCCAGGAGATCTGTGCCTGGGGCAGCCCCACTAGGTCTTGGGGGAGGCGACCAGCAGTGGACCCAGCAAGCACCACGCTCCTTTGCTCTGTTTGGGTTGCTGGTTTGCAGCCATCACCCCTTCTGTCCCCGAGCCCAGCCTGCAGGGAGGGACTGGAGAGAAAATGCAGAAAGAGCAATCCCCACAGGTAGGTTGACCCTGGAGGCTTAATGACAATGTGAACATAAAACATCTCGAGAGAATAAAATCAACTGAAACTTGGTAGAAATCAAATTTGTGAGAGTAAGAGTTGAAATTGTATTGTGCAAAAAGCTTTCTTTTTTTAAAAAGAAATCTCCAAAAACATTCCTCGGATGATTTTTAGGCCTCCACAGTGTCTCTGTTATGGAAGAGAAAAGTTTCTGCTATCATTAGTGATGGATTCCCAGAGCCTTGCTTCCTCTGGGCCTTACTCTCTGACCCTCAGTTCAATTCAAGTCAGCACATATTCACTTATCGCCTAACATAGCCAAGACACTAGGACCTCGAGGATGCATAAAAAGGAGCAAGGCAAGAAACACAAAATACCAGAGAGGGAAGGGGCCTTAGAAATCATTTATTAATTCATTCAAGTAAATATTAAGTTGCCACCATGTGCCAAGCCTAATATCTTCCCAGAACACTAAGGAGATGGCAATAAGCCAAGATAAGCAAAGTCCCTTGTTGCCACTATCCAGGGGTGCATTTTAGAATCCCCTGAAGACCCCTTGTGAGATGCCTATGCAAGGACCTCACCCCACCCCTACAATCCTGATTCAGTCGGTCTTCGTTAGAATCACAGGAACGCAGGTAATTCTGATGTCCATCCCGGCTTAGAACCAGTAGTACAGCACTATTTTACCATCTTCAAGCTGAGGAAACTAGGGCTCAGGGAAAATTTGTGGTGTTCCCCCAAATTATGCATTATTTAATGCCAAGTCACAGTAGGACCTTGAATTTCCCTACCACACCTGCCATGGCCTTACAACAAGACATATACACAGGTGATCGGGAAAATAGGCAAAACCTGACAAGGGTTCTAGGAAGGTCCAGACTATAGGAGGACGTATGCAGAAACCATATCCAGGCTGGTGATGGAAGATGCCAGATTAAAAGGACTTTGAGAATAGCCTTGCAGGGCGACAGGGGTTATCTCAGGCATGGATTGTGGAGGGCTGGTGGAGAGAAGGAAATCTAAACAGAAGGAAGAAAGAGATGCCAAGAAAGAACAAGATAGTTTCACAAGAGAACTAAGTAGTCTAGCTGGGTAGAACAACATTTTCAAAGCATGAAATAAGACCTTTAGGTGGTATCCAAAGAGCACTGAGTAATTTGGATTGACAGAATGAGGATGTTTGGCAAAGGAGGATAGTTTTCCATGTCGAGTAGGAATATAAAGTTTTCTTTTAATTTTTTTTTAAAAAGAGGTTGAACAAAAATATTAAGTAAATGAAGACAGTGTGTAAATGTGGCAAAAATTACATGTTGGAGAGATTGGGAGAGGAGTAGGAGATGAGATTAAAAGATAGTCTCTGTACTGGATAATGCCTTAAGGAGCTTGGGCTTTAGTTGGTAATCAGAGCGAATCTTAATGATTTTTCAGTTAAGAATTGCCACACAGAGCTGTGGTTTAGGAAATGACTTTGGATACAGAATGAAGTATGGTATGATGGTAGTCGAGGGAAGAAGTGATAAAACTGTGGACTAGAACACCAACAACATAGACAATGGAAATGTTAAAGGGTGCATATAAGAACATTACTGAGGAGAAAAACATATGACCTTCATCAAAATTAAAAATTTTGTGCTTCATAGAGCACTACCAAGAAAGTGAAAAAGTGACTTACAGAATGGAAGAAAATATTTGCAAATCATCCAACACATCTAGAATATATATAGAATTCTTGTGAGTCAATAATAAAAACACAAATAATCTAATTAAAATTGTACAAAGGATATGAATAGGACATGCAAGGAGCCATTAAGTACATGAAAACATGCTCAATATTAGACATCAATGAAATGAATATTGAAACTGAAATGAGCTACCACTTCACATCTAGGATGACTAGAATCAAAAAAAGTAATAACAGGTGTTGGTGAGGATGTGAATAAATTGGAGCCCTCATGCACTACGGATGAGAATGTATCAATAAAATGGTTTGATCACTTGCTTCTTTCACTTAACAGACTGTTTATAAAGTTCATTCACACTTTTCATTCACACATTGTTTTTAAAGTTCATATCGGCACTTTTTATGCATTTTTACAGCTGAATAATATTCCACTGTATGATTGCATCTTGTTTGTCTTGTTTAGCCATTCACTGTTGATGCACATTTGGGTTGTTTTCACTTGTTGGCTATTCTGAATAGTGCTGCTCTGAACATCTGTGTGCAGGTCTTTTCTTGAATACCTGTTGTCAACTCCTTAGGATATTTACCTGGGAGTGGAATTGCTAGGTGATATGGTATATCTAGTTCAACTTTTTTGAAGAACTGCCAAACTTTTCCATAGCAGCTGCACCATTTTACATGCTTAACAGCAAAGTAAGTGGGTTTTAATTTCTCCACTTTCTTATCAATGCTTCTGATATTCCTTTTTTATTGTAATTTTAAAAATTATAACCATCCTAGTATAGTGAAGTAGTATCTTATTGTGGTTTTGATTTTCATTTCCTTAAAAAATAATGACATTTTGTTAAGAGTTTTTATCACAAAGGTGTGTTGGACTTTGTCAAATGCTTTCTCTTCATCTATTGAGAGAATTATATGGTCTTTGTTCTTGCTTTTATTTATGAGGCGAATTGCATTTATAGATTTGCGTATGTTGAACCAGCATTGCATCTTTGGAATAAAGCCCACCTGGTGATGGCGAATTATTTTTTTGATGTGCTGGTGAATTCTATTTGCTAAAATTTTGTTGAGAATTTTTGCATCTATATTCATGAGGGATATTGGTCTGTAATTTTCTTTTTTTGTTGTGTCCTTTCCTGGCTTTGGTATCAAGGTGATATTGGCTTCATAGAATGAGTTAGGAAGGATACCATCCTTCTCAATGTTGTGAAATAATTTCTGTAGTATAGGTATGAGTTCTTCTTTGTATGTTTGGTAAAACTCTGAAGTGTAGCCATCTGGTCCAGGACTTTTCCATTTTGAGAAGTTTTTACTTGCTGCTCCAATTTCTGAACTTGAGATTGGTCTATTCAGAAATTCTGTTGCCTCCTGGGTGAACTTAGGGAGGTTGTATGTTTCAAGGAATTTGTCCATTTCTTCCTCGTTATGTAGTTTTTGGGCATATAGTTAAAAACTCTTAACAAAATAGGCATAGATGGCTCATACCTTAAAATTATCAAGTCCATTTATGACAAACCCACGACCAATATCATACTGAATGGGGAAAAATTGAAACCATTCCCACTTTGAACCGGAACTAGACAAGGATGCCCACTATTTCCACTTCTATTCAACATAGTGCTTGAAATCCTAGCTATAGAAATCAGGCAAGAGAGGGATATTAGGGGCATCCAAGTGGGGGCAGATAAGAGCAAACTCTTGCTCTTTGCCAATGATATGATATTATATCTAGAAAACCCCATGCATTTGACCAAAAGACTCCTAGATTTGATAAATGAATTCAGTAAAGTCTTAGGTTATAAAATCAATATACACAAATCAGAGGCATTCATATACACCAATAACAGCCAAGCTGAAACTTAAATAAAAAACGTAATATCTTTTACTATCTCCCCAAAGAAAATTAAATATCTAGGAATATATTTAATGAAAGATACAAAAGACTTATACAAGGAGAACTATGAAATGCTAACAAAAGAAATCATAGAAGACGTAAACAGATGGAAAAATCTACCTTGTTCATGGATTGGTAGAATCAATATCATTAAAATGTCAATATTACCTAACGTGATCTACAGAATAAATGCAATCCCCATCAAAGTACCACCATCATTCTTTACAGATCTAGAAAAAATAATTCTTCACTTTGTATGGAACCGGAAAAGACCTTGTATAGCCAAAGCAATCTTAAGTAAAAAGAACAAACTGGGAGGCATTAGTCTTCCAGACTTCAAGCTGTACTGCAAAGCAATAATAATTAAAACAGCTTGCGACTGGCACAAGAACAGAGACATTGATCTTTGGAACCAGACTGAGATTCCAGAGATAAAACTATCTGCATATGGTAATCTAATCTTTGATAAAGCAGACAGAAATATATATTGGGGAAAAGAATCTCTTTTCAATAAATGGCGCTGGAAAAACTGGAAGCTACATGCAGAAGAATAAAACTGGATCCCCACCTCTCACCTCTCACAAAAATCCACTGAAGATGGATATCAGACATAAACCTAGGGCATGAAACCTTAAGAATCCTAGAAGAAGATGTTGGGAAGACCCTTTCAGACATCAGCTTAGGCAAAGAATTCTTGAAGAAGACCCCCAAAGCAATCACCTCAGCAACAAAAATAAACAAATGGAATATGGTCAAATTAAAAAGGTTTTGCACAGCAAAGGAAACTATCATTAGAGCGAATAGACAACCTACAGAATGGGAGAAAATGTTTGCTCTCTACACATTCCATAAAGGTCTGGTAACAAGAATATATCTAGTACTTAAATGAATCAACAAGAAAAAAATCAAACAACTCCATGAATAAATGGGCAATGGAAATGAACAGAAACTTTTCCAAAGAAGACAGAATAATGGCCAGCAAACATATAAAAAAATGCTCAACATCTCTAATCATTAGAGAAATGCAATCAAAACCACAATATGATATCACCTAATCCCAGTGAGATTGGCCTCTATCAAAAAATCACAAAACAACAAATGCTGGTGAGGATGTGTAGAGACAGGAATACTCTTACACTGCTGGTTGGACTGCAAATTAGTGCAACCTCTGTGGAAAAGAATTTGGAGATACCTCAAAGAGCTAAAAATAGAAATACCATTTGATCCAGCGATAGCATTATTAGGCATCTTCCCAAAAGAAAATAAGACATTCTAATAAAGACATCTGCACCCAATTCACTATTGCAAGGATGTGGAAACAATCCAAGTGCCCATAAATTCATGAGTGGATTATTAAAATTTGGTATATGTATACAATGGAATATTACTCCATTATAAGAAATGAGAGTGATCTAGCACCACTTATATTTTCCTGGATTGAGCTTGAGTCCATCCTCCGAAGTGAGGTGACATAAGATGGGAAGAATGGGCTCCACATGTACTCACCATCAAATTGGTACTGACTGATGAACACTTTGGTGGTCAAATGGTGGTGGTGTTCTCCAGGGATTGGGGGGTAGACTCACAACTGAGGAACATGGTGAGCATTGTGGAGGGGAGGGGCATACCTCTAACCCTTGCTAGGGAGAGGCAAAGATATAAAATATAACCAAAATATTTGTACTCTCATATTTTACTGAAATAAAAAAAAAGAAAGACATACATCCTATAGAGACAACAAAAAAAAAAAGAAAAGAAAAAGAAAAACTAATGACATTGAGTATCTTTTGTGTGCTTTTTGGGCATTTGTATATCTTCTTTAAAGAAATATCTTTTCAAGTCCTTTGCCCAATTTTTTAATTGGCTTGTCTTTCTGTTGAATTTTAGGAGTTCTTTATATATTCTGGATACAAGACTCTTACCTGATGTATGATTTTACCTGATTTTTACCTTACCTGATGTAATATTTTCTCTCATTCTGTGGATTCTTCTTTCATTTTCTTGATAGTGTCATCTGATGCACAAAATTTTTAATTTTGACAAAGTCCAATTTGTCTATTTTTTGTTTGTTACTTATGCTTTTGGTATAATATACAAGAATCTATTGCCAAATCCAAGGTCATAAAGATTTAAATCTATGTTTCTTCTAATAGTTTTATAGTTTAAGCTCTTTGATCCATTTTGAGTTAATTTTTGTATATAGTATGGAGGCCCAACTTTGTTTATTTATTTATTTATTTATTTTACATGTGGCTATCTAATTGTCCCAGCACCGTTTGTACTATTCTTTCCCTAGTAAATGACTTGTATCCTTTGTAAAAATCACTTGGTCATAGATCTATGGGTTTATTTTTGTTCTCTATTCCATTAGTCTATATGTCAGTCTTTAAGCCAATATCATACTGTTTTGATTACTATAGTTTATAGTAAGTTTTAAAATCAGGAAGTACATAAGTTCTCCAACTTTGTTCTTTTCCAAGACTGTTTTGGCTATGCAGGGTTCCTTTCAACTTCATGTAAATTTAAGATTGGCTTTTGCATTTCTGCCAAAAAAGCCACTGGTATTTCAATAGGAATTGCATTGAATTTGTCATGGCTTTGAGGCATATTGTCATCTCAACAACATTAAGTTTTGTAATTCATGAAAAGGGATGCTTTTCCAATTATTTACATATTTAATTTTTTTAGCAGTGTTTAGCAGTGTTTTGTCATTTTCAGTGTAAAATTCTTGCACCTTCTTGGTTAAGTTATTCCTAATGTGTTATTCTTTTTTATGCTATTGTAAATGTAATTGTTTTCGTCATTTTATTTTTGGATTATTTATTGATAGCGTATAGACATACCTCTGGTTTTTGTGAATTACTATTATATATTATACATTTGATTAATTCATTTACTAGGTTTAATGGTTTTTTAAAATAGATTCTTTAGGATTTTCTGTGTATGAAATCATGTTATCTGTGAATAGAGATCGTTTTACTTCTTCTTTTCAATTTGAATGTGCCTTTTATTTCCTTTTCTTGCCTGACTGCTCTGGCTAGAATTTCCAGTAGAATATTGAATAGCAGTGGTAAGAGTGGTAAGCAGTGGTAAGAGCCTTGTTCCTGATTTTAGAAAGCTTTCAGTCTTTTTCCATTGAGTATGATGTTAAATGTGGGTTTCTTCACAAATGCCTTTTATCAAGGGGGGGGGAAGTTTTCCTTTATTACTAACTTTTTGAGTGTTTTTATCAAGATGTTGGATTTTATCAAATACTCTTTTATGCATTAATTGAGATAATCATTGTTTTGGTTTTTTTTTCCTGCATTCTGTTAATGTGGCATGTTACATTGATAGATATGCTGAAGCACCATTGCATTCCTGAGATAAACCCTATTTGGTCAGGGTGTGAAATCATTTTAATATGCTGCTGGATTGGAAGTGATTCACTCTTAAATGATTAAATTGATCCAGTACGTAATATGGAACCAGTTAGATTCCTCATGGACGGGGCACACGATAAGGGGAAAGGTTGTAATTTCTACCTTTCACATGGGTGTAGGAACAGAAAGCAAAGAAGTCAGAAGGGCAAATACGGAGTTTATTTTTATTGGATAAAATAAATCTCAGGAAAGACTGTGAAGGTCTTGACTTGCCAAGAAAGAAAGGCCGCTGAGAGCCCTGAGGCATGGGAAGTGTTAGATTCCCAGTGAGCTGTGTGGTTCACACACGCATGGCATAGATGCGTGAACAAGTCTAAGCAGCAGATTATAATTAAGTTAAAATAGATTGATGAATTATCTCTATGTCTAGAATTTCCTACACTACTATGATTAATTTGTGTTCCTGTTATCTAGTGCTGCCTAACAAGCCAGCCAAAATCTTAGTGGCTTATAAGAAAAAGCAGTTATTTTATTATCTCTGGCAGTTCTGTAGGTCAGAAATTTGGAGAGGGTTCAGCCAGGGTGTCCTGGCTCGGTGTCTCTTATGCAATTTCAGTCAAACAGTGGCTGCAGGTGACAGACGGCACAGCTAGGGGCCTGGCCAAGCATCTTTCTCCCACTGACTTTATTTATTTAGTATTAGGACTTCCCTATGTGGTTTTTCCACTGAGGCTACCTTCGGCTTCCTCACAGCATGGGGTCCTTAGAGTGGGAGGAGTTTACACATGGCCTCTTAGGGCTCTCGCTCGATTGCATGGGGTACCAGGCTGAAGCTGTACCCCTTTTATGACCTAGCCTCGAAAGTCACACCATCACTTCATCATTGGCTACGGGCTGACCCATCACTCAAGTTAGCCAGATCAAGAAGATGGGGCGTGGATCCCACCTCTCCAGGACAGGAGGGTCAAAAATTTGCAGACATGTTTCCAAACTGCTGTAGGTTTTGTTGCCTGATTATTTAAATGATATTATATTTAGTTGACCGAAAAATTTAATCCGCTAATACTGAAGCATGAGCTTTCTCATTTGGCCCATGGAGCTTACAGCTCAGAGCTCACTGTTCACTCAGTGGGAAGCAAAATGCCCCAGAAGAAATGATTAGCTTCTTGAGTCGTGCATTTGCACCTTAGTATAAAGTGAGAATTTTACAAAATGTCACTATGCCCAATCACAATATACAAAACTCACCTTCTGGAAACCATTTTTCGTTTTTCTTTATGTGAAGTTTAGGAAACTATCATAAAATATCATAAAATCAAGGCCCTCCCAGTACCTGTGGCTGACACTTATTTGCTATTTTCATTTGCATGAGCCATTTCTCCTATTCCACAGAGCACAGAGAAAACAGCTGGTTAGCCCTGCAATGAACATGATGATACAAGAATGATGTTCTATGTGTGCGCTAAAGGAGGTCTCGCTGGGTAAATAAAAGGTTGCTCATTTATTTATGATGCACAAATCCATCGTGCATTATTCGGCTGAAAGAATCATCAATTATTTATTCAGAACTCCCTGTCTCCAAGTACAGCTTTTTGTGTGCATGAGGGCATGTCTGCTTTTATTACTTCAAAACATGTAATCTTCTTTTTGATTGTGGTGGACGTTCTGTCTCAAAGCACGTGGCATTGTGGTAACCTGTACATTTGATAAAGGATTTCTAGCTTATTATACCATTTTCATCTGAACCCTCTGTCACCCTGTAGTTAAACACCCAGGAATCATGACAGATGGCTATCAGGAGTTCATTCTTTCACTAGGACACTCATTCCCCTCCCCTCCCACTAAGTAAAATTAGTACATCACTAAACCACTAATTATATTCTGGGAGCAAACATCTTCTAGGGCATCACTGACTTCTCCTAACTCTAGCAAGGGCATAATTAGAGCCCTATCATTTCTCAGATGTATTTTATAGCCCTTAAACTCTGACTTTCATTCCCATGCACTCTAGATCCATCGTGTTGCATTGCCAGATTAGACGTGGTTTCTATGGTCTGTGTGGAAATGTAAGTATTTGAAATAGAGGTGTCCATAGTCTATGGTGTCGGTTCTCTAGGGGGCTCCTTTACCCCCCATACAGACACAGGAGCCCCTCTGCTACAGCACTCAGAATTTTACTGAGGAAAGGTACATGCATGGCCCAGGTATTGCTTCCCTTCCAGCCAGGCGTTGGAGGACTTTTTGATAAAGAGAGTGTGGGGTCCCCTTTCATCGAAGGTTTGGGTGGTTGACTGGTAAAGATTCTAATTCAACAACTTTGAGGCCTTGAGCAAAGGGCAAGCTCTTGGATTCCCTCCCCAGCACCTGCAGGTGGCAGTTCATACCTGAACCCCTCTCTTGGTTTGGGGCCCCCAGGTGTGGTGTCCATACATGGCTCAGATTTCCCTCGGAGTGAGCCTATGGAGGAAAGAACAGTTGGACCCACTGGGGCATTCCTGCCGAGGCCACGGTCTTCCCAGGCTGCTCCATGCTGATACCTGAGCCGTGGCAGGAACTGCAGCCACCTCTACCCCATGTGAAGCTCCCCTAACTGGCAGCCTCTTCTTTGAGGCTCCCCACGAGAGAGACCCCTTTGGGGAAGCCCTGCAATTTGAGGCTCTTCCTGTCCAATCCTCCTTCTTTCCCCATTTCCTTTCAAAGATATCAGACCCGCATCATGATCTGAAGGTTCTTCCCACTTACTTCTGCTTCGTTTCCTATTTATTGAAAGACAAACAGGCATTTCCTGCAACAAATCTCTACCACTGTTCATTCCACCAGGCATCTGCCTCCTGGAGAATGTAAACTGACATATGTGGTTTCTGGGTTCCTTCTTCCTTCTTCCCCCACTCTTCCTATTCACCGCTAGGCTCCTGCCCCCTTACCCTATACCTGCCCATGCAGTAGTCCTATTCTTTCCCTTTTCGGTGGCAGATCAGAAAGAGGTCAAAATCTTATTCAATCTGAGTCTAAACCATTAACAACCCCCACACTAGTCAGCTAGCCCTGTCTGCAGTCTCTGCAGGGAAGGTGTTGGCACTTCATCACTGGAGTGGGCTACCCCTGCCTCCACCCGTCATAGGGCAGAGGGATGCTTTTAATAAAATTAGTAAAAATCAAGTTGAACTTTGCAAACATTAGGGGAAGCATTCCTATGCTGCTTTATTTGAGTTTTACTTAATCATGTTTTATTCCTCATATTACCATAGCCAGTGCTGGTACAGTACTAACATAGTCGTAATACTTATTGAAGAAAGACCCCATGAAGTTTCCCTTTCCCATTTTCCTACCCATGCACCTCTTTCCTTGTTCCCCCATTTTCCTACCCATGCACCTCTTTCCATGTTCCCCCATTTTCCTACCCATGCACCTCTTTCCTTGTTCCCCCCAGCACCTCTTGGTATCCCAGGGCTTCAAGCTGACCTTAGCTATTATGCCCAAATCAAAACTCTCACCGCCCAAACTTGCTCCTGCTCTTCAACTAAAATCCATGTTAAAATCCTTATTCCACTAGTGTCCATTATTTCTGCTGTCAGAAATCTGATTAAACTCATAAAGTGGGAAAGGAATTTCCATGGAAGTCAGGATGCTGCCTTTAACTAGCTGTAGAGTTTGAATAAGTCATTCCATTTTCCTTGGCTTCAGTTTTCTTATTCATGTTAACTAGTTTATAGTGTCTGAAAGTATTTTCTGAGAAATGAATTCATATAACAATATGAATGGTTGAAATGGTCCGTTGTATTTTGGGGGTTATATAGTTATTTTTTTTTTCCTAAAGACACTTGCTAAATCAAATAAATCAGTTGCATTCAGATGGAAGTAAAGAATGCCACGTAGTGATGAAGACATTCTGGGATGGTTGGGAAGGATGATTTTCCTGGCATCAAAGTGTATCACCTCTGTCCCACCATGCATGCTCACACACACCCACATGTACACACACTCACACGCTCGCACACATGTCTCCAGAGTCGCTACCCTCGCCTGTCCTGAAATAACAGGACAATAATCTTGCCGATGCACTTGGGCAATTTTGCTAACTCCTGGGTTAGACTGTTAGTCCTTTGGTTGTTTGTCAGGGCACACAATGGACGTTCTGACAAGGAAAAGCAGTAACACTGAGAAATAATATGCAGGAGTTTGAAATAAAGGGCAGAACCTTGGTTATTTATGCTTAACCACTCCAAAGTTCTGAGAGAGAGGATATCTGGCATAAGCCTCCACATTTCCTTTCCCCACCACTGGGACAAGGCCCCACAGTCTTGCACTTGGAAAAATGCAAGATGTGTCTTGGATTTCAGTCCCCCTCTTCCCCGACCGTCAGCTTTAAGTACGGTAATATTCCAAGAAGGAAGATATGTTGGAAACACTTTGCAAATGTTCCCCACTAAAATGTGCTGCGGTGGGATGTTTCTCCCATCTGAGAGACTGAGGAGAAATGAAAAGCCTATTTCTTCCCTGTCCAAAGTTTTTGGCAGGACCCTAATTTTTCAGGTCCTCTTCAGTCTCGACTACAGCTCTGACACATCGGAACCCTTCCTCCAAATATTCCCAAGGACCGCTGGAGTCACAGGAGCAGCGAACTCAGAACAGATGACAGATTTCGGGAAGCTTGTTGCGTGCATCTGGTCAAAAGCTACAGGTAAAGGAAGACAATACTTTGAAGTATTAGCCAAAGGCCTTCCCTCACTTTTCTTTGCCCTGTGACACTTCCCCTATCCCAGACAGCCAGCACATTCTACTCTCGAATCTTAGGACAGGAAGACATTTCACCAGCTTTGCCAAGAGGAAGAAGCATTGAGTCAGCCTTGGATCAAAACTGATGTTCAAAACTCCTGGCAGGGGCAAGGGTTTATAGGAAGAAAGATTTTTACATCATGTGGACCTCCACATCACAGTGTCAAGGGCAGGCATGGCCCAGCAGCGTACCCATCAACACTGCAACGTCGAAAAGAGACGCAGAGGTGAGCAGTCCTGCCCACGCACAAGAGTCCGCAGACGGGAGGAAAGAAGAGTATCAGAGACGGTGCTGCCTACTCCCTCCCCACCCTGCCCGGCATGACAGCCCCAGGTGGGATGGGGGAGGCAAGGCAGTGACCCCTGTGTGTTTCTTCCCTATGGAGCTTAGGGCGGTGGGAAGCCTGTGGCCCAGTGCTTAGCACAACACGGGAGCTATAGTGTAGAAATGGCTGTGGCATGTCTCAGGCACTCGGAGTCCTTGCAGCCTAGCAATGGCACAGGACAATGGCTGGATGTTTACCCTGCACTCTGCCCTCCTGAAAAATACAGAAAATGCTGAAGGACAGCCCAACTTGGAGAGGCCTTTTGGCTGGGACAAGGATGAAGCAACAAGCTTGTCATGTAAATGGAGAAATTACGGGCACAAGAATAGCTCCATCACTGCCAGCACTGCCCGAGACAGCCCAGGACCAGACGTCTCGCCCCCCAAGACATGCACGTGCTGACGGGGTGCACTCGTGCCTGCCTTGGCGCTCGGCAAGACGGTTAGGCTCAGTGTTACTGGAACCGGGAGAAGCCTGGGACCCACACGTTCAGTAACTGGCTTACGCAGTTCTAGACCTCAGCGGCCCCCAGCCTTTTTGGCACCAGGGACTGATTTCAAAAAGGACAGTTTTTCCATGGACGGGGAGAGGATGGGAGATAGTTTTGGGATGATTCAAGCGCACTACATTTATTGTGCACTTTATTTCTATTATTATTACATTGTAATATATAATGAAATAGTTACGCAACTCACCATAATGCAGAATCGGTGGAAGCCCTGAGCTGGTTTTCCTGCAACTAACACCACCGCTGATCTGACAGGAGGCCAGGCTGAGGCAGTGATGTGAGCGACGGGGAGCAGCCGTAAACACAGACGAAGCTTGGCTGGCTCACCCACCACTCACCTCCTGCTGTGTGGCCTGGTTCCTAACAAGCCACGAGCCAGTACCAGTCCACGGCCTGGGGCTTGGGGACCACAGCTATGAATCATTGTTTTAGGCTTCTGGAGACATTGAAATTGAGTTTCTGTCACTCAGTGGAGCAGGATCTTCACAGGGAAAATAAGATAAGCCATAGAAAACAGAGTCACATTTCTTGCCAAGGTGAGTCTGTGGCCTGGGATTAGCACTCCTTGGTCAGGGACCTAAGAGGTGTGGGAGGTGTCAAGAAGAACAAAGAGAGGGACATTCACATTTTGCTCTGTTTTCCATAGCTTGTGGGTTTAATTTTGCCAGCCTGGTGTACAATATGTTTCTTGTCTCTAGTTTGGTATCCACAGCCAACTTTCTGTTAGTTGAATCTCAGACCAAGAAAGAAGGGAAACCTTAGAGACCTTGACAGGCGACTCGGAATAGAAGCAGAAGTCACGCACTAAATTAGATTTTGCTTAATCCTGCACTCTTGGTCTTGCCACTTTGCTCCAAGCTCGTCCTAGCATAGTTTATATTGGCTCTTCCAGGAGGACTTCTCTCCTGGCCCCAAGGCTGCTGCTGTTCCAAGTGACCAGGCTCTATTCTAAGCTACTGGCCACCCCAGTTAACAAGTCCCTAGCTCTCTGAGGCTGATGGAATACCACAAGCTCCCTTTTGATGGAAACCATATGCTTGTAACTTCATGTCAGTGTCAGATGGCAAGAAATGGAGGAGAAGCTATGGCTTCTTGTTCCAGAGATTGTGTGCTTGCCTCAATCTCATAAAGACCAGCCCTGCAGGCTGCCAGGATCACTCACTCCTGAACTCTGTACAGTAACCCTTTGCTAAGAATGCAATTGCTCTCGGTTCTTCCCGACAAAGCCTGTAGTAGTCATGCCAAAGCAGAGGCAGTTCATGCATCATGTAACCTGTCCCAACGCCGTGCCCCACTGGGAAATGGGTCACCTAGAAGGCGCTGAGGATAAATCTGGGCTTTGTTCACTACAGTTGTGGAAACTACAAGTCACAAAACTCCCAAGTCACCCGAGTGCCTGTGGCTGATTATAAACAAGGAGGAAGGCCTGAGATAGGCAGAGCTGAAGGCTAGGACCACCGTCTCGGGCCTGAGTGCAGGAGGGGCATAAAGACTCCTATTGTTTACACTGAGCCTCTTTGATGCTCACTCAGGAAGCCCCGTTCACAAACAGTCGCCTCTGCCAGCCCTTGGGGACCTGGGGAATACATTCGGCCGGCCTTCGGTCTGTGTGTTTAGACTCATGCCACACCGAGTTTCATCTGGGAGGAAAAGTTGTTTCAGATGACCATGAATAGCAGCTTTCATCAGCTGTCACTTCCCATTATGGCCAGCATGACATGGAAATGTACTAGAGGCTGCTCAAGGCCCGGAATGGGAGCACCGCTTTCTATTCTGAACATTTATTGACTTCATTTGTCCTTGTAAAAAAGTTAATCAGGCCATTGGCTTTTTCCCCTCTTTTGTCTAGATCCATCTGACTCTGAGTCAGAAAAATGGAGCAGCGTCAGCCAGTGCAGGGTGGAAACAAGATGCCCGTCCAGGTTATTTCTGGAGCTCCCCTCGGAGGCCTTTCCCCGGGAGCAGTGAGCTGCGTGCCTCAGCTTCCCCGTGTGGTGTGTCTTCTGCATCTGGAGAACTGGGACAATGGCCCTGTGGGCAGACAGTCTGTCTTATATTGTTGTTAGGAGTTGTGGTGGGCTCGCTTCAGCGGCATTGGGCAAACCAGCTCTCTAAAAGAAATACAAGAATATACTCCCAAAGAACCAGGCCGTATTTATAGCCTTTGCAAATTTCCATGGTGGTAACACTCCCACTGTGGTAGATTTCGGGCCACCAGCATGACGTCACTGAAAGTGGAGCCCGTGACCTCACGCAGAGACGCGAGCCATCAGCTGTGGTGAGCGGGCAGGGTCCGCCCCACGCCCTGGCTCTCAGGCTTGCTGGCCAATTACTCGAAGCCGTGAGATGGACACAGGCGCAGGAACTTCTCCCTGACCTGCATTCTCCAAGCCAACACCGATCGTCAAAGACGGCCTGCTCCAAGTGCTGCAGGAAGCAGGTGTGGCGGGGACTGGGGTGGGCTGTAGCCTCAGCTGTGTGGCATAAAGTGCTATAAGCTCCAGCCCAAGACGTACAGGAAAGAAGAACCATTTGTTCACCATTCATAATGTTGAAGGAGGCAGCAGGAACAGGCCAAGCCTTCCTGCCTTGATCCTCAAAGTCCTGCTTAGGGGGGTCATACTATGGAGAAAAGCAACATTGGGAACCGAGCCTTGCTCATCCAGCCCTGTTAGAAATCAGCAGACTCTGTTACCCCGGCAGCAAGAGAAGGACCCCAACTGTCTTTGAAAAGGGAAATGACCCTCACCAGTTACTTTCTGTGCAAGTGGCTTTGGCTAAAGGAAGGAAGCTTGCGTGAGGCCGACTCCACTCCCCTGACCCCTGAGCAGGGTTTAAGATTTGTGGACGGGCTTACGGCAATCCAAAGAGCAGCTGTGCAGGGACTGGGGACAGTGGGGTGAACGGCCTCCGAGGTGTCGCGTCGTTTGCCCTCAGTCGGTCCTCCGCGCACAGCGGGGCACGCGCGCCCTCCCGGTGCCCCTCCTCACGGCGCCCACGTCTGTCTCTGCGTCTAGCCCGGAGCGAAACCAGTCTCATGCCCGGACAGGCTGCAACCTGGGAGCCTGAAACCTGCCTGCAGAAGACGGCAGAGCACGCGGAGTGTCACAGAAGGCTCAGGTGAAGGGCGGCGGAGAAGGGCCTGAGCTCGCAGTGACAGTGAGTGGAGCGGGAGCGGGTGGGCCCCGCGTCGCAGCCGCCGGCCAGAGCCCAGGCGGGAAGAGTGGTGGAGGCTGAGCAGCCAGGAGCCCCAGACGGCAGGCGCGGGTGCACCCCAGGGTGGGGGGAGGACAGCAAGGAAGGAATCGCAGAAAATAACATCAGAAAAAAAGTAATAATTCAAACCAGTATGGAAAGATTTTCAATGGTAGACAGAGAGGCTGGACTCGATAAATAATGAGCTGATGAAAACGTTTGGCCAGCCGGGAGACGCTCAAGACTTTCTGGAAGATTACCGTAGCGATCGTGTGAAGTCAGGAACACAGAGGAAATAAGATCCTACCTCACTGGTCCCTCCACTAAACAATCTGATGCTGAAACAGCTTTCCCAGTCGGGATGTCATTCGTATTGAGGGACGACAACTGATGATATCTGGCACCGGCGGGCACAGGAGAGGCCGGCAGTGCTGGCTCCCGAGGCAGGTCACTCCTGCCGGGACGGCGTGCCAGGCTCGGGCAGCGCCACAGGGCAGAGGTGGCTCCCGCCTAGGCTGACCCATACAGCAGTGCGAAGGAAGAAGTGCGAGTGACCCAAGATAGCGGCGATAACAGGGTTTACTAGCTGAACTTTTCTTTTAGTTTTTTCTGTAAAAGTGCAGTCTCTATAGAAAACGGTACCACTTCTATCACAAACCTACTCTCTCAAGAACAAGGCTAGGAAGAAATGGAATGGATTCGGCTGGGTTGTTGCAAAAAAACTAAGTATAAACCTGTCCAGTGCCATGCCTAGCACATAGTAACTGTTCAGAAGTGCTCTACTGATATGACTCCTTTGACTTTGAAACTCTGAGTACCAAGTCCCCTGTGGTGGTGCCTGTCATAGACAGGAGGTGGTGGAGCCACGGTCAAGAGAGAAGGCTCTGGAGCCAGACTGTCCAGTCTGTAGTCGGGCTCTGACACTTGCCAAATGTGCAGTCTTAAACAAACACTTGGCTACCCCTGCCTCAGTTTCCTCTTCCATAACTGATGTTCATAAAGGATCAACCGCAAACTGTTGTTGGAAATACTAAGTGAATCAACACATGAACCGAACATATAATAAGCACCCAGTGCATACCAGCCAGGAATGTCTGTCAACTTCTCTTTACTGAACTTTTGTCTTTGTGCTCATCAGATGGAAGTTTAATGTCCTCTGACATCCAGAACAGAGCCAGGACATTGTCACGTTCTGGAAAGCGCCTGTAGCGGCGAGCTCCCAGCTACTTGCCAGAGATACGCTCTTAATTAAGCCCATTTCAGTCTGTGAACTCTCTCAGGTCATCCTTGGGGGCCCTTAGAGCCTTGAAGCTCTTCTGAATTGCTGTCGCCCTCCCCACCTGTCCTGTCCTCCCATCCCATGACAGGCTCAGCCCTGTCCCCGGAAGGATGAGATGGGAGGGGACGCATCTGGGGGTGCACTGTTCAACAGCAGGGTAAAGCATTCTTTCTCCTGGAACACACTTCTTTCATTATCTTTTAAAGCAGCCAGGTCTTTTCTCTTTTTTAAAATCTTAACATTTTAGATCACCACCAGCCACCAGCTATGGCTTTTGACCAAAGCTATGAAGAAAGCTTCATTAGTGCTGGCGTGCGTTACCGAGGGCAACAGATGTGACGGGCTCTATCAGACTCATGCGCAGACGCGCTGCTACTCACACTTGGAAGTTTGGGCCTCTGTTCCCACTCCCAGTTCACGGCATTTCCTGTTCTGGAGCCGACTTTATTCCCAGGTAATATATTTTACCTCCTCTGTTTTCTTTTTAGATAGCATACATATGTAGCTCGTGAGAGAGTTTAGTTTGTCTGCCTCTTCCCCACTCCAAATTTGCTGTCTGTGTATATCCTGTGGACTGATCATTGCAGTCCAGCTTCAGAAATGCTGTTCTCCAGTTACAGGGAACATGAGCATGGGAGTATTTCCTTCTAGAAACTTCCATTGGTCCAATTTAATATCTTGAAGAAAACAATAATTCCTTTTGCTTTCAATTTCCTAAATACTTTTTGAAAAGATTAAATCAAGGGAGGCCACATGCTTAGCTCATAAGGAGATGGGGAGCAGGCTCGTGTCCCACACGCAAATGGGGAGGAAGCGAGAAAGGAGCAAAACAGGAGCGTTCAGGGTTCTCTTTGCTCCCCTCGGACAGGGGTCCTGAAGGACTTGCAGTCTGGGGACACTCACTCGCATGCGCCCTCTGACTTCATTTGGCAATGCCTCCCAGCAATTCAGAGTGACGTGGGTCTCAGCAGGTGCTCAGCAGTGCCAGGGCAACCTCCGGAAACTGCTTCAGCGACAATTGCCCCTCTCCTTGCCTTCTGCAGGGGCTAGAATACTTTTCCAGTGTCCATTGCCCTTTGAAATGCCAACAGGAGCTGAGCCACATGATGTTCTGATCTGGGGCACGCTTTGTGTTGTCCTCTTCCTTCTCCACCCAAAGACATTGTCAGATCCAGTGCTTCCTCCCACCCCACCTGTCTGCTCCCAAACCTCAGCCCGTCTCTGGGTGGCCCTGAGGAAAATGTCAAGAGCACAGGGGTCATGCCAGATGGCTGGGAGGGAGACGGGAAGGAGAAGGATTTTCACCAAATTAAATCGATGTTTTTCTGGACTGAGAAGGAAGAGCTACGAGACAAGGGTCTCAGGATGCAGGAGCATCCAACAGGAGTTGCTCAGAAACGAACCATGCCCCAAAGCCCGGGAGGCCGTGGAGAGCAGAGCCTGTGAGGGCCACCGTGGGCTTCCCCGGCTGGGGCTCCTGGGCTGGGAGCTGAGCCCTCAGATCCTCCTTCGTCACTGCCGAGTGCTGCTCCCTCCCCGGCGCTCACTGCAGGCGGCTGCATTTTATGCACATTGAAATAGCGCTGTCGAGACATTGTTAGTATAATCTGACTGACACCATATGAAAAAATGATTTAAAAGTTCAAATTTCCAAAAATTGCAGGAAAAATTAAGAGCCACATCATTTCAAATGATAAAATGTATTCTCTCCTTTGCCAAATACCAGCTCTGCTTCACGGGTAGCCCTACTTTATTCTTGGCATCTCTCGTCTGTGTCCCTTGTCCTATGCAGCTGCTTTTGTGTGTGAAAACTTCTGATGTAACAGTGGTGACTCTTGTGCTGGTATTTGAGCATTCATTGTAAACATAATGTATATACAATTTAAAATCCTTTTTATCTCATGCCAATATCATCAGAATATTCATTAAATGACAGTATTGATGCTATACCGAAAATTGCACCTGAAAATCAGTTAAGTTTGGTGTGGAATTTAAGTGGTATAAATTGCTATTATGAATGCCAAATTGCCCCTGTCACACATTATGCTGTTATTTAGAAAAAGAAACTCTGCACAGTCTTAAAGCTAGTACCAAAGGGAAAAACAGCATTAAAGCAAAGCTGAGGTCAGTGATTGTAGATCTGTGTGGTTCAGGAGTGTGCCCCCCTGTTGTATAGACAGTTTTAAATACAAAAGGTCTAAATTCTGTGATTGCATCCTTTGCATCAAGCATGACTTACTTGGTCACAGATGAGACTTTATTTTTCATCTTGTGACTGTTCAGCAAAAAGGATGTTTATATAGGCTCCAAGAACTTTGTATAAGTTCCTGTCACCTCCATGCTCTTGCAATGTTCTGGCGTAACTATCAGCCCAGATAAGAGAGTGAGCCCAGGCCACCAGGAGGAGGAAGTGCAGGAATGGCGGGAAGCCGCACACGCCGTGCGCTGGTGGGAAAGGGCAAGGAAGGGGCCCGTTTCCCAGGAGCCAGGAGGCTCATTAATAACACCCTTCCTTTCGGTAATGATATGAAGGACCGGGCTCAGGCTCTTTCTTCACAGCCACTATGATTGGGTTGTTTGAAGCAAAAGTTTAGAGCTGAAAAGCAGGAGCAGCAGTAAGTCCTCAAGCTCAAAGACCGGTCAGGAAGTAGGTCAAGTTACCACACTGAAGTGAGATTGTGGGGTGACATGTGGAAAGACATGTAGAGGCTGTGTGTTGTGTGGTTTCCCAAAACACTTGCTGGTGGCTGGTGTTCAGCTTTCTCCTGCAGGAAAGCTCATGTGAAACGTTTGCAGAAGGCAACATGGGTGAGATGTGCAAGGTGTCCTATTTCCTGGAATTGGAGTACCACGTGCTGGGACTGCACCTGAGATTCTAGCAGCCACCAGGAAAGAGTGACACCATTGACGATAAGTGTCCTGCAGGGTGGCACGAGCACAAACGGTGGACTGGGGCCATAAAGAAGCCACCAAAGACGCACAGAAGAAATCATCACACATCCACCAGGGTCATAATTTAGAATACCAATAATAATTATAGACTTCAGTAAAACTGTTAAAAAATAATAGGGCAATCTCCCATCTACCATGGATAACTACTATTTCCAACACTTGTATAAATAGATGGAGGAAAAATGCAATTTTATAATTTACTCAGTTAACCAGGATATGCCCAATCTTGCCCATGGATGAATCTTTGCAGAGAGACCTCATCCTATCTACCAGGAACTTCCGGGTTGTTTGAATGATATTATTTGGGTGGTGAAGATATCCTTCTAGAGTAAACCAGGAGTTAAAGGAGTAAAGTCTCACTGATCAAATCAGCAAACATTTCATAACCTTGATTCTCTCATCTTTTCCCAAGCCCCTCTGGGCAGTACTTTTTTCAAATTGTGTTATCTCTGTCTGTTCTTTGCTGTCTCGCATCTGACACATCCACCCCCTATCAGAGCCAGTGCCCACATGCAGTCGATTCCTTCGGTTTTTAACCCTTCTAACTGCCCTAACTAGGGCTTCATTTGTACTCGACTCTGGCTCTATGGGCTGGACCAAACACTTCTCTATCCTCACATTACTTGTGGTTTGAAGCAATATGGAAGGAACATTTTCTGTCCACTCTTGTGCTGAGCGCAGTGTGCTACACCATACAGCAAGGCTCATTTCTTCTCTACAACTCTGAAGCCCTGGCTATTGTGTGCAAATGCCCCAGTGCTTTCTGTGCTGGTGGTTCAGATAAATGAGAGAGAACCGATCACAGAGCTGAGCAGCTGAGCAGAGAGCTCTAACAGCCAGTGGGCAGTGGAGGTTGTGGCTAGGAGCATAGTGTGCCAGGAAATGGGGCATTGTAGGTGGAGGTGTGATCAGTCAGAAAGTCAGACCAGGTGACGTCACTCAGGCGAATTATGGAGTCCACAAAGGTGGGTCCGGACTGGCAGCTAGAAGTCAAAGCCAGGATCTGCTGAAGGGCGGAATGGTCAGTGGCATCCCGTCACCTCCAGTGGAAGTGCTGGGTCCCCTCCCCCACCTCTTCTCTGACACCAACAACATCTTGTCAGTGTACTATCAGACGGAGTTTATAGCTACGGGAATACAACTAAAATCCTCTGGTTTCTTGTGTAGGGCCTAGGAGGATCTCTCTTTATTTCCCAATGGTTGACAGAATAAGAAGGGGCCTGAGGGGTCCCCTCTCCTGTACTCTTAAAAGTCAAGGGGGTCAGGACGTGACCACTGGGGAAAGAGCTAAGTGAACTCTTGGGCTTTGTCTGGGTCTTAAAGAAGCTGGAACAGTTAAGTCCAAATACCTCTTTGAATTCCAAGGTTAAATTAAATAGAAATGTAAAAATATTAACTGATTTTCTGCACTGCATTTGACATTTCATTGACAGTCCTTCGTGTTTGTTTATGCCCCTGGCCACTCATATTGACTTCTTGGATTTTGGCTCAGTGGGTGGGAAAGAATCAAATTGTTTTGCTATCTTTGAAATCCTAAGTTGTTTGAAAATTTTAAAAATTAATGCATCTCCTATTTTTCATGAAAAAGGTAGTCTAGGTTGCAGGTATAATCAGGATTGAAACAAAACATTTTTAGTGACAATAATTGGAATCACTGATTTCATTGGGGAACTTTTTTCATTCTTTTAAAATATTTTTTTTGCTTGAAGCACAGGCAAAAAAAAAAAAAAAAGATCCAGTGATTTTCCAAATTCTTTAATATCATCCTACTTTCCCTTCCACAGTCATTTGGAGTGCCATAGTGCATGGCCGAAGGCTCGCGGAGAAGGGAGTGACGGGCCTGCCAGGTCAGAAATGAAAGTTGAAATCTCAGAACAGTCCATAAATCTGGGAGGGCTTCCTCATGCCTCTTGGCAAAGCCCTGGCCTCCGGCCCTCGGGTCAGGATGAACAGCAACTCCCCTCTACGGACCTCACGTACAGCCCGACCCGGGGTGCAACAGGCAGGTCCCCGAGGGCCAGCTGGCTCCGTCTTGCCTGTGCTGTTGAAAAGAGGTCAGTGTGCTCATCCGTTCTTTTTATTTTTAGATTGTAAAATAGAGTCACAGACGGGCAAAAAAGGTTTTGACAATGCCCACGATTAGCTTCAACCTGGAAATGTGATGGAAACCTATGACCCTTTTTGGTTTCAAGGCTACACAGCCCACTGAAGCTGCATTTATTGCCAAGAGCGTGATGACAACAATCACTTTTCTTAATTGCTCTGGAATGTAATGAAGCAGAAAAGAGAAGGTAGGTCTTCTGATTCTGGGCCTCATCAGTAGCAAATGAATCAAGCATTCCATCGCTGGATGCCATTGGTTTTAACTAGTGAAAGGTGCAGGATTTACTGGGGCAGGTGTCTGTGACATGGGACACCGGCTGCCAAAGTCCCGGGGAGCTGGGGCTGCTTACCCACGGGCAGCCCAGCGCCGCGGCACAGACCTGTTTCTTGCCCTGGTTACTTCACTTGGGTTCCGTAACTAGAGAGGTCCCTGATGACAAATTTTCCAACACTTTTTAAACCACATTTCCCATGAAGGTCTTTCTGAGGCGAAGTAAAAGCTCGTGCACAGTGAGGGCCGGGCGCCTTGCGCCTGGGAGCTCGTTTCAGTTTGCACGAAGCTGCGGCCCTGCAGACGCGTCCTCCTGCCCTGAGTGACACAGGGGAGAGAGAGCGAGCTGGAGCTCGCAGGTCTGCCACGTGGCGGGTCCCGGAGAAGGGGCAGAGTCCTGGCGGTCCGCCCACGCAGGCCTGCGCTGGGGCTGAAAGGCGCCTCCCAAGCCGCACCAACAGGGCCGCTGCTTGGAAGTCCTAACTGATAAGAATTGTCAACGAGAGCCAGTGTTTACCAAGTACCCATCATACACCAAGCACTGCTCTAAGAGTGACACATAACTTTGTTAAATCTTCACAATTCTATAAATTGGAATCCTTTATTATCCTGTCTTACAAACAGAAAGGAAGCAAATTAAAAACACTATAATCTATCTCTTTAATCTTTAGGGAACCCAGATAACTTGTGGGTACTGTTGCTAGGTCAGTTGATTGGGAGCTGAAATGTAAGTTAAACATGCTGCAACAAGTCAGCTGCCATCTGAGATCTTGTCCATTTTCCTTTCCAGCTTCTTTCCTCATTCTGCCCCTTTACGCTCCCTGAGCGCCAGTGCACGGATGGCTGATAGGTGTCATGGTGGCACTCGCTTCAGTCAGTTTGCAGTGGCTTATTAAAGCATGAGGTCAGGGACATTCTCATGGAAATGTCCATTCATTTCCATTTGGACATTTGGAAATGTCCAAATTTCCATTTTCAGGGAAAAGCAGGTCTCGCCACATGCCAGAGTACTGGGTCGACTGAGGACGTCTTCCCTGGCGGACAGTGGTGTCTTCCGCAGGCGCAGGTGGGAGCATAAAAGGCAGGCGAGCCGGGTAACCTTCTTCCCCGCTGGTGTACCTCTGTCGGTGCTTCGACAGTACCTGGAACAATAAATCAGCGCGCTGGGCTAAGACTGGGAGCCGTTTCTCTGTGGCAGCACGGCGCGTCTCCCGCCCGCCCACCGGCCTAACCACCCGGTCGTCCTGCGAAGCTGCGGCAAACGGCTCTGCGCTGAGGAGCGGGTCGTTGCTGCACGGTGGGCTTCAAAGAAGAGTCTCGGCAGATGTGGGCCCGTGCGGAACCGCTTCCCTTGAATCTCGGGTAACACTGGCCCAGCTCTGCCTCGTTATGTCCCAGTTTCGGGAATGTCTTTCTCCCACCCGTGAGCCCGGAGGTGGCGCAGGAGTGAGGAGTGGGGCAGGAGTGAGGAGTGGGGCAGGAGAGAGGAGTGGGGCAGGAGTGAGGAGTGGGGCAGGAGAGAGGAGTGGGGCAGGAGCGAGGAGTGGGGCAGGAG